>APFE031134801.1:40065-57706 GCA_000404065.3 Pinus taeda
ACAAAAAGATGATTTCTTCTCATTTCTTTTTAGAAGTAGCTTGAATAAATGCAATTTACCTTTTCAGTAGTCAATGGCACTCATTTCATTAGTTTCCATCTCTTTTCTTGCAAAAGTAGGGTTAGTGGGTAAACTAGGGTTTGCTAGAGTTTGCGTTTCATTCCAATTTTCATTCTCTTTTTGCACCTAGACTAGCCTCTATAGAGTTAGCTTTCTTCCATCATAGTTAAAAGCTTCTTCTAAGAACTCATGGAAGTTGGCTTAAGCTCCTAGCAAACTTGCGCCAGCTGATCAAGTGACAACTTGCAGTAAGAGCTAGTACTTGTGCATACAACACCGTCGCTTCCAAGTTTGTTACGAACTACTGGGTTGATAAAAGTAAAGAAGGAAGCCTTAGGAGTTGCCGCATTATTGCTGCAATACTAGAGCCCACCACTTGAGCACACCCTGCAAGTGTATAATATATCCCTCTACCTGACTGACTAACTCTAGCCAACGCTAAGCCAATTTTCAAGCCCTCCAAGCTCTTATTTCCTTGTGTTTTTCCTCTAGTAAATTGGCCCCTATTATTTAAGAATTTCTCACTATTGAATTGCGCAATTCCTCTAGGTCCTTCCTCTGACTACGTGCACCACCTGTACACATTGGAATATGCTACAATTGATAGTACACTACCTTGGAATATCCATCTCAACCGGGTAACTCGAATTTTATGCATGCAACAATTATTTTGGGTTGATTGGTCAGTTAGCTGGTTGATCATAGAGGGTGGTTCAAGTTCCACTTCCACAACTTGACCTCCACTAGTTCTTTTGACAATTAGAACTAGTTTAACTAACAATAACTCAAATCAACTGAAATAGATTGCTACAAATTAGAAATAAAACACACTGAACTAGACTCAATCTTCCCCAACTCAAATTAGTTGAGTTAACTGAGTGACAAGTTCCATGTCGCCTTGTTTAACGAACTCCAAGATATATGGTGAAATAGAAATTAAAATTTTCTCTAGTTTTACCAAGGCAAAGTCAAACTCAGATTTTCTTGTTGCATTTTCAACAAAATCAACTTCTCATTCTTTGTAGGGTTCTTGTATAGGTTAATAAATGTGTCCCACATCTACTTCGTTGTGTCCTTCTCTACGACATGTGAAACAATATGATCCTTGAATCCATCAAGGATAATCCTCTTCGCTTTGGCATTCTCCTTTTTGTAGGTGGCCAACTACTTTAGATCAGTTGGTACAGAAATCACATTCTTGACACACTCCTTTAGTCCATACTCATCCAAAAGGAATGACAAAACTTAAACCAATAATTAGCTTAAATCAAGCATGAAATACTTTAATGAAGTTGCATTTAAAAATAAAATATAGAAGATCGAGAAAACAAGAAAATAAAGAGAAAACCAATTGATAACGAAGTTCGTCAAATGTGGACTATGTATCTGAGTCTTTCCTCCAAGGAAGTGGCATCTTTATTATTCGAGCCAAAATTGCAATTACAATGAGAAAAAATGCCTCCAAAAATCTTGCTACAAAATGAAGCTTTCTACTACTAAATTGAGCTTTCTACTACCAAAACCTCCTTTGGTGGCTACAAAACCATGCTTCAAACCCACTTTGTTTAAAATAAAATATGTAGGCTTAAAAATTGAGCTTAAACACTCTGGGCACTATCAACATGTCACCACTAAAAGCCTTAAAAATTGAGTTTGAAAACTCTGGTCTCTATTAAGTTCTCCGCAAAATCCCATGTCAATAAATATATATATATAGTTTGAAAAACTCTTGGTCCTATTAAGTTCTCCGCAAAATCCCATGTCAATAAATAATACTATATATATATATATATATTTAATTTGGTGGACTGGAAGTCTCGGGATCGAGCCCATAGGATGACAGAATATGTGCATGGTTATTCTAAATATTAACATTGTTTTATAACAAATTATAACCATATTGCATGGTTGTTTTCCCACAATAAACCATACGATATTAACCAACTAACCATATAATATTACGCCATTATCAATGTCATCCAATGAACATGGCACATATAATATTATTGGTTGAACACACATGAAACCGTATACAAATGGGTCAATCGCATTAACCACTAATAATATATGTAGCTGGCACATGTATTACTTGCGGTCCAATTAAAATACACCCTTGGCTCCATTTTAACGAATTTATAATGTTGTCAAATTGCAAACGACGTGATGTTATATTAATTTAAAAATAAATTTTTGTAACTAATATATTACACACCCTTGCCATCGAATATGTGGCCACATATGATGCCTTGTTAAACAAAGGTGCATGTGGTAATTATGGTATAGTAACAACTATACCATAAATAAAATACTTCCTCCCTTTGAACATAATTGCAAGGTTAGGGATTATTAATGGAGGCCCTCCCTTGTGAACAGGAGGTCATGTGTTCAAACCTCATTGTTGCTAATTTGTTGAACCAACTTTTAAACCATCAAATAATCTACATTGTTTCCAAGGTGCCACGCAGTGCTCTTTGATTATGTCACATGGTAACTTTCCACTAGTCCACGTTATTCTATATGTCAATATGCCACATCATGCCACTCATTTCCATATGTAAACTCCATGTTGTGCCACATATTAGCTCCATGACGTGCCACTTGTCAACTCCAGGATGTGCCACATCACCCTTTTGACTTTGAATTTTTTTGTTATTGTTGCAAAAATTCAAACTGCCATATATTTCACATACAAACTCTTATTGACATTATTCAAGTTGTGTTGGAATCATCTCGTCTAGATCTTCGACATGATATTATTTCCATAAAATTATGGAGACTTATAATTTTATGCCTTTTTAGGATCTTTCCAGATCAATCCTCCCCATTGAGAGGCTTTTGAACCTCCAAAAGGTTATTAATTAGATGTTAAGTGTGGGATATTCCTCCCCACTTGTGCAGTATCTTTCACCATGTCCTATGCACCTGCTCCATCTAAAAAAGGTCCACAAAAATAATTATGATGACTAAAATCATATTTCTACCCATTTGCATTTTCCCACATCCTTCTGCCTTCATTACTCCATTTACTACCCATGTACAACACATTAGCAACATAAAAAAATATAGGGATATTAATGAAAATGAAATAACAATATTTTTAATCATGTTAGATCTAAGACTTTTGTGATGCATAATGTATATATAAGTCTTTTAGAATAATCACATTGTTCGGATTTGGTCAACATTTCAAACCAACTAATGTGGTTCATCCTTGTACTGAGGATAAACCACATTAGTTGGTTCGAAACATCGACCAAATCCTAACAATGTGATTAATTCAAAAGACTTATACCTATATTTTTAATCCTCTTGACAGGTTCCCATGACAAATTCCCATTTTGCGGTGTTGATGTTTCCTAAAACACATGCTAGTTAGACTTACATGTAACTACTTCATTTACATGCTTCAGATCACCTTGTTTTTACACCTTTGCAGTCATGAGATAAGAGGTTTTGCTCGCATACAAAAGCCTCTTCAACTACCCTATGTTTACGAGTGAGGAATCAACTGCAATCTTCTTGTCAATCTTTTTTGAATGAAGCTTCGATGCAACTTCCAACATTTAGTGTTTCCGGATGTCCACCTTTCTTATAGTAAGTGTAAAGGATCTTTAACATCCAATATTTCTTTCCCTTCTCTATCTTCCAATGTAGAGATGGGTCTTCATGTTGTGTCCCTTTCCTAGATGACATAAATTTCTTGTAAAAAGCTATCATTTTTCAACACTTCGCAACAATATGGTTATTTAACCCATAAAATGTACATAGTTTCATATACCATAAATTCACATTTTCAAGCTTCCTATAATCAAAAGGAATTTTGGAATAATTAGATTTTTTTTACCTTTAATGGTTGTCTTTGGCACATGCATGCCAAGGAGAATTTTTGTTTGTTCTTATCTTGGGCACCTTGAATGCTTTACCACTGTCTAAAAGTGATGTGCCTTCGCTTCTCACAGGTTATTCTTGTAATGGTTTATCCTTTGAAGAATTCATTTCTTTCGTTGCTTTGGAGCATCCCCCTTCACCATACCCCAATCTTGCATAGTGAAGTCATGCTTCCACCTTTAAAGGTCCAATTATACCTTGGCCATGAATTCCAAGGCCCTTCCCTCATAACCCATCTTGGTTAAAAACCTCAATCCAACACATTGGGATTGTTTCTCAAAACCACCAAGAGAATGAGGAAGAGAGTGAGAAGAATGAGGAGCCATTTTTGAGTCTTTATCTTTGCAATTCTTTGAAAAGCTTCCTTTTCCAAACTTCTTCCATTCTCGATACATTTTTTCAACCATGGTCTTCATCTCCCTGAAAGCTTCACAAAACTCTTTCTCGAAATGAAAAGGATTTCACTCTCCCTTATTCTACGTGGTTATTCTACATGTAAACATCGTTTTATAACAAATTACAACAATATCACATGGTTGTTTTCCCACAATAAACCATACGATTTTAAGTAATGATGTTGTTACCACCAGTTGTAATGTGACCCAATTACGAATTATCTCGCAACACATTTGTCGTTGGCAACCAATCAAATTTCAACGTAACTATGGAGTTGGTTGGCATTATCTGTTCGTTTGTGTGATCCATATAATATTGCGTCGTTACCAATGTTGTCCAGTGAACATGGCGCATGAAAACTTATTGGTGAAATGCACATTAAAATTTATACAAAGGGGTCAATGACATTAACCATTAACAATATATTTAGTTGGAACTTATATTAATTGTGGTCCAATTAAAATACACCCTTGGCTCTGCTTCAACAAAATCCAACGAAGTTTTAATGTGGTCCAATTGCAAATGACGTGATGTCATATTCATTTAAAAATAAATTGTTGTAACTAATATATTAAAAACCTACGCCAAAAAATATGTGGCCACATATGTTGCCTTACTGAATGGAGGTGTTGGTGGTAATTATGGTACAGTAACAACTATACCAAAAATAAAATACTTCTCCCATTTAAACACAATTGCCAGGTTGTGGCTCATTGGTGGAGCGCCAGCCTTATGAACTCTAGGTCACGTGTTTGAACCCCATCATTGCTCATTTTTTGAACCAACTTTTAAACCACAAAATAATCTTCATTGTTTCCAAGGTGTCACATGGCACCCTTTGATTGGTCCATGTGGCAGCCTTCCACTGGTCCACGCCATGCCATATGTCAATTTTCCATGTCATGCCATGTTAGCATGCCACTCAATGCCATATTTCAACTCCATGTTGTGCCATGTGCTAGCTCCAGGACGTGCCACTTATCTACTCTAGGGCATTCTAGATTACCCTTTTGAGTTTGACTTTTTTTTACCTGTTGTCACAAAACTTAAAACTATCGTATCTTTCACATACAAATTAGGATTGGTGTGATTCAAGTTGCATTTGAATCATCTCGTTGATCTCTTCAACATGACACTATTTCCATAAAATGTTGGAGACTTTAAATTTTAGGCCTATTTAGGATCTTCTGTGATCAATCCTCCCCATTGTCAAGGTTTTAGACCTCCAAAAGGTTATTAATCATATATTAAGTATGGGATCTGCCTCCCTACTTGTTCGGTATTTTTCCACCCTATTCTATTCACCTACTTTATCTCAAAAAGTTGCACAACAATAATTATGATGACTAAAATCATATTTCTACCCATTTTCATTTCCCCACATCCTTCTACCTTCATTACTCTACCTACTACACATGTGCAACACATTAGCATCATTAACAAATACAAGGATATTCATGAAAATGGACTTAAAATATTTTTAATCCTCTTTGCAGGTTCCCACGACAAATTCCTATGTTGGGGTGTCAATGTTTCCTAAAACACATGATAGTTAGACTTAAATGTAACTACTTCATTTTCGTGCTTCAAATCACCTACTTTTTCAACCTTTTCATTCATGAGCGAAGAGGTTTTTCTCGCATACATGAGTCTCTTCAACTACCCTATGTTTACCAATGAGGAATCAACTCCAATATTCTTGTCAATATTTTTTTGAACGAAGCTCTGAATGGAGTTTCCAACATTTAGCTTTCTGATGTCCACCTTTCTTGCAGCAAGTACAAAGGATATTTAAAATCAAACCTTTTTTATCTGTTCACTTTCTTTTGATGTAGAGATGGGTCTTCATGTCATATCCCTTTCCTAGACGACATAAATTTCCTTTATAAAGCCATCCTTTTGCAACACTTGGCAACATTATGGTTATTTAACCCACAAAATGTGCATGGTTTCCTATACCATAAAATTACATTGCCAATATTTATATAATCAAAAGGAAATTTGGAATAATTAGCTTTATTGTACCTTTGATGGTTTTCTTTGGAACACACATGTCGAGGATAATTTGTCTTCGTTCTTCTCTTGGACATATTGCATGCTTTACCACTGGCTGAAAGTGATGTGCCTTCGCTTCTCACAAGTTGTTCTTATTTGCAGGTATTGATTTGCATGTATGATTTCCTTGCTAGTTTTCACATGCATGGTTATGCATGTGTGTTCTCGGTTCTATTTTTTTCATGGGCATGGGTTTTTCCAGATGTGACAATGTTCTTCAACCTTGCCTTTCCATTTCTAGATAGCCATGGTGTGATGGGTTCTCATGTTTTTGGCTGAGCTGGATTGTTGGATGGATTCGAAACTGAGTGAGGTGGATCTCTAGAAGAAAAAACACATGGCCTAGTGACCCCTGAGCCAGACTGTGGGTTATAATAAATCCATATTTTTTGCTACCTTGGTGGGCCTAGGAATCCTCGATTGGTGAATGGCGGGATATACAGTAAATCCTAGAGGTGGGTTCTCTCCATTAGGCCTAGGTATCCTGGGATGTGATATACGATAAAGCCTGGAGGGTGGAGCCTTGATTGGGCCTAGGAATCTCAGGATGACATATACAGTAAAGCCCAAATACTGGAGTCTCAGTTAGGGCCTAGTGATCTGGTGTGGATTGTGGTAAATCCTAGAGAGTAGGAGACAAACAAATTCATCACAGTGTAGGTGTAGAAACTCTGGTGGCATCCACGTTTGTTTTGGCCTAGTGATGTGGTGAGGATTATGGTAAATCCTAGTTCTATTGATGAGGGTGAGATGGTCTAGCATTAGGATACCCTGGTTGAGTATTGGTTATGAGTCCCACATTCATGCTTAGAATATGGCACAGACAAGATTGGATGAAAGTAAGATTTGGTTCAGCCAATCTATGGTTGGGTGGTTCATGGAAGTCCCATAACTGATTGGATTTTGCATCCATTAATAAGAGTTCCTTTCCTTGGTATTTTATGAGAAAATGTATTGGTTCATATGTGGAATTTATGGATGATGTATCCCTATTATTTATGTTGTTTATATGTTGGTTATATGTTTTATGCCAGTAATGATGTATGGGTTTCATCATGTTTTGATTTGTAAATGAATGAAAAATGAATATATGACCTAATAGATGATAATGCATCTAAGGTGATAAGGCATCAATGCTTCTTAGTGATTCTTAGATAAGTATGAGACCCCTATTCTCAGATTTGTTGTTATGACCTGTAGATTGCATATTTGTGACATGTTTAATGAAATGCCTATCATGGCTAGTAGGGGTCCAGTCAAGTATTTATTCAAATATTTTCATTTGTATCATTGTCTCTATGTTACTTTTCATTCCTGAGTCATAACCCTAAAAAGGTGGCATAGAATCCAGGATCACATGCTCAGAACTAGCTGAAAAATACCCTAGTTGCTTGCATGCCCATGTTGTGAGAGCGATTAGAGGGCCCCAGTCGCATGCATGACCATGTCATGGGAGCGACTAAGGCTTTAGGGCAGTGAAGTGCCAAGTTGTCTCAGGGGTTGATTACCTAGAAGGGTTGGTTGGCTCTTGTAAGTGATATGACATGTGCAGAAGATAAGATTGGTTGTGTTGTGTTGGTTCCACTTCCCTAACTATACATGGGGGATTGAATCATATTGTAGTAGCCTCTAGTCACATTTTTACCCCAGCGGACTGATTAACTTGGCTAAATGTGGTAGGAGGGTGTTATAGAGTGGTATCATAGCATGGTTCACCCCTTGGAATGGATGGGCGGTGTGTTGGTCATGCAGTCATGTCGGTTGCATATGTGTTCATTATTCTTGTGGTTTATGTAATTGTTGTGTATGCATGGTGTTGGTCATGGTTGCATTTATGTCACCATGTGGAAGTTGATGGTGTGTTGTTAGATGTGTTTATCATGAGTATAGGTTGGTTATGCACTAGTTGTGCATGATAGTGTTTGTATGTATCATGTGTGCATGCATGTTGTACATATGTTGATTATGCATACATTGGCATGGTCGTAGTTGTCATGCATGAGGTCATGATGTGTGGTTGATAGGGTCATGCATTGATGACTCGACTATGGTTAGGGTGATCTCTATATTTTGTTATGATTATGTTTATAAATGTATTTTTCTAATTTGGTTGATATTGCAAACAAGATATTCTCCCTGAGCTACACAGAGGTATGTTGATTATGTTCATATTTTGGTTTAGCTGACATGGCATGTTTGGCAGGAAAGAGATCAAGATGACTAGCTATATAGTGCACTATAGTTCACGAGACTTTTCGTAAAGATCAGATGAGCATTGTGGTGTTGGGAACACTTCTGAATTACCAAACACATTGAGAAGCTTGAAGGAAGAATTAAGAAGTTGTATGGAAAATAATGATAGAATCATATCATGCATGCACAAAGGAAACAAGCAGAATTCAATGCAATAATCCTTTAGAGTTTGTCAGAATTACAGATATAGGGACCACTTCGGATCAACCATGAACAAGAGGATTGAACTAATGGGGTATATAGTAGTAGATCTCATGGTGGGAACAGGTCAAATAGGGATGACACAATTAGAGATGGTAGGTCCTTGGATACTCCAGATTGGAGAGGTGATAGATACATGTACTATTCTAGTTCTGGTACCAATAAACACTATGATCATCTTTTCCATCATCCTTACAGGAGGAGTGATAGGGGATATTTTTCGGATGATTTTAAGAAAGATAAGTCACCTACTTTTAATGAATATTTGAAGAATATGGAGGATGCAGAGGCTTGGTTACATGGGATGAAGAAGTTATTTGAACTGCATGATTACTTAGAAAACATGAAGGCTTGAATAACGACATTTAGTTTTAAAGGTAAAGTGGATATCTGGTGGAAAGATGTAAGGCGGGTTAGAGACATCAGGATGGAGGAGTTGAGTTGGCATGAATTCAAAGGACATTTTAGGAAGAAGTACTTGTCAGAAAGGTACCACGATTGTCAGGCCAAATAATTTTATTAGCTAAAGATGGGATCGATGACATATGAGGAGTATATGATTAAGTTCTTGGAGCTATTGAGGTATGTACCATATCTTAAGGATGAGAAGGCTAAAGTTCAGAGATTTTTCGGTGATTTTCCATTAGATTTTAGAGATTAGATTGAGTATGATGAGCCTTGATCACTTGAGGAGTTATTGGGAAATTGAAGCATTTCTATGAGAAGTCAAAGCATAAGAATGAATCTCGGCAAGGATGGAAAGGGAAAGATAAAGTTAAAGGTAAATGGAAGCCGAAAAGAACAAGGCCTCAAAATGGAAGAGAAAGAAAATGTTGCACCATAAAAGAAGTTCAATGTAGCTACACAAGGATATAGGTCATAGTAGCAGAATAGAGATGATGGTACAAGATGGTTGGAGTGTTAGACGTGTGGTAACGAACATATCAAGAGAGATTGTCCAGACAATCAGAGTGGTAGACCTCTGATATATAGTGCATAAGGGGTGAAGATAGTTGGGGATTTTGGGCAGAGCATTTCTCATATCTATGTAACGCTGGATAACAAGCACAAAGAGCACTAGGCAGCTGTTATCGAGATGTACAGTAAGAATTTTGATCAATTTGTTTCCATTTTGATTGACCTTGGGTCTAATTATAGTTATGTTAGTCCTGACCTTATGGATAAGTGTGGTTTGAATACAGAAGTGCATGTAGAATCCTGGTTAGTGAAGTTGGATACAGGTACAAAGAAGAGAGTATATGACTAGGTAAGAGCTTGTGCATTCGAGTTTAATGGTATGCCTACTCCATCACATTTGAATGTATTTCCATTGGTATCATAGAGTATGCTTTTAGGTATGGACTAGTTGTAGCTTCACAAGACTAAAGTGGATTGTTATGACAAGGCCATTAAGTGTTTGGAGAAAATGGAGAACAAAGAATCTTGCAGGGTAAGAAGAAGGCAACATTAATTAGAATGGTGACATCCATGCAAGAAAAGTGAAATCGTAGAAAAGGGTGTGTGTTATTTTTAGTACATATTTCTAGTGATAAAGGTAAGGGTATTGAGGATGCAGAGGTATTGAGCAGGTACCCGACCTTGTGACAGTTTCAGGATGTGTTTCCAGCAAAGATTTCATATTTTTTGCCTCACAGAGTGTTGTTCAACTGACTCACAAGATAGAATAAGAGATAGATCAACGAATTCAAAATTAACCTCTTCGAGGAGGAAACCTCCTTTACATTACACAAATGAACAATTATTGGATGATACAAATGACAAGACCTCCTTTCTATATATAGGAGTCTAAGGGGTCACAGTATAATCATAGTCTACATAACAATAATATTGTAAGGGCACAACAATAACAATAGTGGGCTTCTATGGGGCACAATAATAACAATATGGGGACTACATGGGCACAACAATACAATAAGGGGAGTGAAATAATAACAATAAGGGGCTACACTAGTAGAATAGGGACCTAACATGCTCCTCTCATTCAAAAAAAGTGTTGTCCTCAACACTAGAGTAGTTCTGGATGCTTCTATATAAAATTATCATCCTCCCATGTGGAATCTTCAGCGGGTAAGTTCTTTCACTTGAAAAAATACTCAGAAATTGATCGATTTCGTAGTTTTCGAGTTCTTATTTCCATGACTTCTTTAGGTTCCAATATGATTTTTCATTCCTCGTCAAGTTCTGGAAATATTGTTTGAACTAGGATCTTGTAACCTATAACCTTCTTTAAGCATGAAACATGGAGAATTGGGTGCACTCGGGAAGATGCAAGAAGCTTCAATTTGTATGCCATAGTACCAATATTTTACAACACCTTGTAAGGACTATAGTACTATGGTGATAATTTATTATCCTTCTTAGCTTGGTTGAGGGACTTTTGTTTGTATTTTTGTAACAATAAAAATACCAAGTCACCTACATCAAAACTTCTTTCGTTGTGATGTTGATATGCCTATTGTTTGATTCAATTATGTGCCAAAGTGAGGTTAATCTTTAAGAGTTGGAGAACTTGTTATTGATGCTTGATGCGATCTGCCACTGCATGAACCTTAGAATTATTGTCCAATAATTTTTGGAGATCAGAAATAGATGATTTCATTGTTTGAACCTCTAGTGAACATAATTATGAAATTACGCCCCATTGTTCTTTCTTTAGAAGATTTGTCATGCCATTCGAGCTGATTATCTTTCTTGGTTTCCCTATGATACCCCTTAATTCAACTTCCTTTCCTTCCCAAAATAATTCAAGAAAAAATCTTGAAAATTAAAAGTTATCGTACCCAAAGATTGTAACCATTGGACTCCTAGTACAACATCAGCACCACCCATTGGAATGAAAAGAATTGGACTATTAAACACATATTCTCCCATGGATATCTTGATATTATGGCACTTTCCATAGCAATTTATGGTTCCTTCATTTGCAACCATCACTTGACATGCCAGTACTCGATATAGGAAGCAATTCAATTCCTTGGCTATCTTACAATGAATAAGATTATGGGTACGACCCCAATCAATCAACACTATTACCTTTTTCTTCTTGATATGTTCTTATATCTTGAGAGTTTGAGAAGTGGTAATTCCTATCAATGCATTACAAGATATGGTCAGATTCATTTATTCTTTATTTGGGGTTGGTTCCTGGTGTATATCCTCTTCTTTTGACGTTTATTGTTCCTTTTCTTCCTCCTCTTCTCAATATATGTGATTTAATTTCTTCTCAACACACTTATGGGCTTTAGTGTATTTTATATCACAACTGTAACAAATCCCTTTTGCTCCTTTTTCCTCCATTTTTTGTGGTGTCAACCTTGTATGTTGTGTAAGGCTAGGAGTATCAACACTACCATCTTTATCGTTGTGAGTGGTAGACTTCCTTATTGCTATAATTTTTCTTTCAACTTTTCTTGCCAACCTGAATGCCTTCTCCAATGAATCAGGTTCCCAAAGACAAGCCTCATGTTGGATGTTATCCTTTAAATTCCCCACGAAGACATAAATCCTATGCTCCTTCGGAATATCATATACCCTTATATTCAATTTTTGGAAGTCCTCAATGTGCTCCACTATTGAACCCTTTTGTTTAAGATTTATCAATTGGCTAAAGAAGGTGTTGCTCTTTGTATCCTCATAATATGCTATCATTTCCTCTATAAAAATTGACCAAGTGAAAATTTCTTTAAGAGATAAAATCCATTGATGTTATACAAACTGATTGGGTTCTAAATATAAAGTTTCAATGCATACCTTTTGTGTCTTTTGCACATTGTGGAGATCAAAATACTGGTCCATCTGTAGTATCCATGTTACGAGATCCTTGCCATCGAACTTCCTCATATTGATCTTTGGAACATGGTGGGTCTTGAATCCAACATTAGAGTCTATGAAATATTTATTAACACTTCTTTTTTTATCATCATGAATTTCCTCTGCTACCTTTTCACCATTAGGAAGTCTTTCTTGTTGCAACTTTGTCAAACCTTCCATGTCTTTCTTCAAATCTTCCATGTCACCTTTTAGTTTTGCTTATATACTATCGATCTTAGATTCTGTTAGCGCTTGAGATTTCACCTCAGGCTGAGAAAGGCAAATCTTCAAGGCTACATCAAACCATTTCACCTCGTAGCTAGCCCTACGAGGTATGAGAAGGCTCTCTCGGGTTAGATTCGGTAGATCTTTCAATAGGATAAGCTGACCAATTAGGAACAAAGATATTAGGCTAGTAAATTGATATAGGAAGGTTTGCTTGGGGTTTTTAATTAAATGACGGGGCTTTTCTGGGCTGCATGGGCAAAATCACAGCTTGAACAGAGAAATATAATGACTACACAGATTATTAACTGAGGCAAGGTAGGCAAGCAATTTAACACCAAATCTAGATTTAATATGGGATGGCAAGACTGGTGAGGAGCTAAGGAGGGAAAATAATACTTTGAATCCTCCTTAAACAGGAGAAAACATTGAATATGAGCAAATTTATAGGAGGAGCATACAATACTATGAATTCCTACCTATGATCATGTGGTGAATGAAACATGACAGTTTAACAGTTTACATATGAGACAAAGGAAAAACCTATGCTAAATCAACATACCACATGAATCTCAGCAAACAGAGCTGTGAAATTCCATTAAATTCTCTGTCAAAGACTGTACAAGAAAGCTCTGCTACGCTCCAGCAGCTCCCAGCACTCAGAAAACTCTCTCCTCACTTACTCTAACCCTCTCAAATGACATTTTTAATACAATAAATAAAACTGCTGCCCAAAACAGGGGCGTTGTTTAACTAACATCATCAAAAATAAATAAAACGTTACATCTATTCTCTACATGGTACACCGTTTTTCTGACTCTTTTGACAATTGGCTCATTAAGAGAAAATCTGGTGCTAAGATCTCATAGAATCAGGGCTACGGATTAAAATAGGCAAATGCGTTTCTTTTGAAATCCTCTGCTGGCTAACACACGGAGCGCAGATCTTCATGGGATCAGGATTGAAATCAAATCACATTCTTTGGCTATGATAGACAACACAAAATCCTCCATTTGCTATTAAAGATAGAAAGCTTTCATTATTCCAGCATGAAGACCGAAATAGGCAAACGATCGTTGACTGCCACTTTGCAACTGCTCTCAATTTCTGGAGATACGTTCCTGGATTTTATAGCTGCGCCCCAAATCTCTGGAAACGCGTTGGTCATTCAAATAAGGAAATTTGAAGCCATAAATAGGAAATTGAATCCTATTTTTCTGCCTATGTTTAATATTCTGTGCTTGTATCGGTCTTTACTTTTCACTTTTCATTGCCAGGTTAGATTTGCCATTTGAATAACACCGATTTTTTTCAATAAAGCTGATCCTTGAAGCACATTTTGACAGGAGAAAATCACTACAGGTCAATGCCCAGCTATATGCCCTTCAAACACCATTTCACCATTTTGCCACGTTCTAAGCCTTGCAGCGATCATCAATTACTCGACAGCCAGCAATCTTAGCATTCTGATCTAACAACCCAGATGCAGCCTCAAATTCCACGATCAATCATTAATGTGAACAGAGTAGTTGAAGCCCCAGACATGGGATCCACATGTACTGTCTGAGAAGATCCTTGAAGCTCTATAAGGTTGGCCTTGATATCAACAATTCCTGAATCAAAATCACCTGCTTTGCGAGCATCTTACACCAAATAAAATACTCAAAAATCCGTTTTTGGATATCAGGTGCCAATCCCAAAATGCGATTCAAGACACGACCAAGTTCCTTCAAGTATTGCATCCCTAATGATTCCAACTGATATCAATACTGCCTTTGCCAAACTATGAAATTCTTGAATTTTCTCACGCTCTCCAACTTAGCATTTCGGAGGTAAAACAAGTCGATCGCTCTGCTCAATGATAGCTTGCCCAGCTCTATATTGAATGGACTTCAGATGCTTTCACCAAAAACTTAGCAAGCACCCCTAAACTGAACAACAGAAAATTCCAATTCAATAGGCATAAACAAAAAGAGAACCTACCCCTCATCAAAGTAACTCAATCCGTTTCTCTCCAGATCTTGTCAGAACTTTTCAATCCCCTTTTGAATGCCAGCCATTCTAAGGAAACTTGAGGATTCAAACTCTGGACCTTGTGGAAGTTTTTTAATTATTTTGGAGATGGAGATAAAAGGGTTATCGGTGGTGTGCGCAGGGCTCAGCTGCGCGTCTCAAGATGCTGATGGCAAGCGAAATGAGTATATAAAGAGTGAAAACTGTTTAGAGAACTTGAAGGACTTGCAGCGATTTCTTCGCAGAGACCACCCACAAACCAGAGATGTGTTTAAACAGCTTGGCAAGTGGAATACAGTGTCTCAGGACTTGATACCCATCATTGAACAATATCGAAACGAGACTGAACTTGTAATGAACACTGTGAAGGTTATAGTTTTCCTCACTATGCCCATTGATCCTTCCTCTGATGACATCTCATTACAAATGGAGTACCTTTGGAGCTTCAAGGCTTCGTTTTCCTGCAATGATGCAATTGCTGGCATTGTTTCTCTTTTAGAAGAACCACTGGAACACTTAGAAACAAAAATAGAACCTCCCAGAGATAGAAGTTGCCAAAGGAAATACTTAAATATTTTCAAAGACCAAAATGTCGGAGGTAAATTTTTTGAGTTTTAGGCTGACACTAACAATTTGTAATTTTGTTGTGTGTCTTAAGTTTTAACCCGGCACATGCATTTGATAGCTACTGAGAGGTAGCCTAGATGGCTCCATTGTTGGCATATACTTACACTGACACATTATAATCATACTTAAGTTCTTCCCCAAGTTCTATGTCGCGACATGGATACATACCCATCCGATAAATTCTAGTATCTAAAGTCTCTGTGTAAACCCTGTAAATTAATAAATTTCCTGCACAACTGTGGTTGAAAAAGCATGCCAAATTTGACATTCTAAAAAATGTCGATAACCAGTTGATCCTCTTCAACAACACTTGGATGATCCATACTGAAAAGATATTTGAGGCTGTGTTCATCACACATTTGAGCACGTTCCAGGGCTTCATTTTGAGATAGCACCTCTCTAACATATTCAATAAAAAACTTTCCCCTTGGGATTTGTTCAATCAAACACTTTTCTCCACACGGGCACTAATGAACTTTCCGTGGAAATATTTCGCCTTTGAAAGTGGATTCCTACATTTGAGACTTCTGCTGCCAACATCATGATCAATAACGCTGCTACTTGAGGTTGATCCAAACCTAAATCTTCATTTGAATATGCTGTTATCTGTTGTACAAATTCATTCGCAGAGCACAAGATATATGTGCCATGGCTTAATACATAACAGAGATAATATCTTGCTCATCGTGGGGATGCTTGTCCAGATTCGTCATAGGGGCTTCAATTGTCATTTTAAACATAGATATGCTGGGTAGCTTTATTCGACCAAGAAGTTTCCTTGCTGCAGAACGTATATCAGAGTTAATGTCATCAAACATACCAAGAAACATATGCATGTCTTTTTCCAGCACTGT
The DNA here is from genome assembly GCA_000404065.3 of Pinus taeda. NCBI lineage: Eukaryota > Viridiplantae > Streptophyta > Pinopsida > Pinales > Pinaceae > Pinus > Pinus taeda. The sequence continues at coordinate 56,469 of APFE031134801.1, forward strand.
CGAACTGTTAACATGAGCCATGTGTAGCAAACCATGCAAGGTATGCATGCGAACCTCCGTAGAATCATCATTCAACATATCCATCAAATAAGTCCAGTGCATTATCAGCAAATTTCTTAGAGAATCCACTGAGCCTTATCACATTGTCAATGGTAGCTATACGAACCTCTGAGAATTCATCCTCAACAGCGCTAAAAGTGAGAAGATCTAATCCTCTGCCATGGCATGCTAGGTCTCTATCACCCTCAGGAGTTCCACTAGAGCAATTATTTGATACCCTCTTCGCTGCTTGCCCCAAAATTTTCTTATTCAAAGCTTGAAGCAACACATTCTTCCAAGAGCATAAAGAGCATCACTTCTTACTTTCATATTCATATCCCTTGAGATAGTACACAACTGGAGAAATGCCTCATTTATTTGGTTTGTGCGTTGTCCTTCCTCTACTTGGTGACTTGGTGTAGAGGCAAGTAGCTAGGCTTTGAGAACAGTAGCCACCTTGCCAAGGTCACATTAGCAACAACTCTGTTTACCAGAAATGATCAAATGCAGGGATTGCTGATGATGTTTTGAATTTTGCTTGTGTAGATAGGAGCTTTGAAGTCACTGCTGCCTTTTGAAGAGCTGGAGCATAAATTACATAATTTAAAACAATACATTGTGATTTCTTCTTCAAAATAGGGTTTTGAAGAAGAATCAATCGCTGACGTGAGACGGAGTCTAACAGTCTGTACTATACCAGACATTGCACATGCAGTGGGAGTATTGAGCAGGTTTATGTCAAAACCAGAGAAGGAGCAATGGACAGCAGTGAAGCGGGTTTTCAGGTATTTGCATGGCACTAGTGATTATGGTTTGTGCTACAAAGGAAGACCAGGATTGGAAAGAGTGTTGGATATCCGTGGCTTTGTCGATGCAGACTGGGCTGGAGATCCGGATCAGAGAAGATCTACAAGTGGGTATGTGTTTAACCTATTTGGAGGTGCAGTCAGTTGGATGAGTAAGAAACAATCTGTAGTGGCACTATCAACTACAGAGGCAGAATACATGGCAGCCACTCATGCAAGCAAGGAAGCAGTTTGGGTGCAGAGATTGTGTTCAAGTATGGGGTTAGTACAGGGAGCTATAAGGATAGACTGTGACAGCCAAAGTGCAATTTTCTTGGCAAAGAACCCTGCTTATCATTCAAAAAAAAAGCACATTGATGTTCAGTATCACTTTGTGAGGGATATGATAGAAGA
>APFE031134801.1:58376-127234 GCA_000404065.3 Pinus taeda
CGGACCCACCTATGGTTTTGTGCATGATTTTGGCACATGTTTTTTGGACGCGATGGTTTTCGGTCCATGGTATTGGATCGATGGTTTTTTGGTCCATGGTATTGGATGCTTAGGCATGTATAAATATGTAATGTAACATTGAAAGGAACATAATGAAAAATCAGCTGGTAGTCTCGGTTTTGAGATCCAGTGGGAAATCTCTGTGTATATGTGTTTTATGTGTTATGCTCTCGCATTTTTATTTTTCCTGTGATTTAGAATTTGTATGCAGGTAATTTCTGTACGGGGTTAAAACCTACATTATTCTTACCCTATAGAAAGCTAGATTGATTTCGTTAAATAATGGTGGTTTGATAGATTTTGTTCCCTCTTGATTGATCATCTTGATGAATTTTCCTTCAAGTGATCAAGCTTCTTTTGAAGGACCTGCTATGATACCAATTGTTGGAAAAAATACTGGGGGGAGGGGGGTGAATGAGTTTTTTAAAACACACAAAAACTTTTCTTTTCTTATCCATATTTGTGTTTGTGACTTTATTGCAAGAAACATGCATATGTATGTGACTATTATGTAGACAACTAGCATATATCCAGTTATCTTACTTTCCAGTTAGTGCATCATCTAGTTAACTTAAACCAGTGTATCAATACTTCAATAGGAATTAGTTTAACATTAACCATGTGCAGTAAGAATGGGATAAATCATTACACATAAGAAACACATCAACGCACATGAACACCAAAATTTTTAGGTGGAAACCCAATGTGGGAAAAATCCACCACTGTTGTCATCTTTGTCTTTTTCTATTATTAAGAAAAACTTCTTACAATCTTGTACTAGCCCAGACTTATACCAACACAGAGGCACCCACCTATAGAAGGCTACAACCTTCTCTCATTCTCTAGCACCCACTGGAAGGGAGCTCCAACCCCCTGATCTCATGTACTGGCACGCACCGGAAGGGAGATCCTACCCCCTGATCTGATTTACCAACTACCACTGGAAGGAAGCTTTGACTTCCTCTTTGAACGATCCAACACCCAATACCTCTGTGGACCACATTTCATAAATTTTCACACTGGATCCATCTATTAAAAAACATCACAACTTGTAGTCCAATTTTCATCAAATTTTCAGATTGGACCCACTACCATCATTTAAGTCCAATACAAAATATCAAAACTGAAACTGATCACTACAACAAATCACTCAATTATTAAGCCAACTAAATCAACCAATCACTGAACCAACTAAGACCCAAATCAATCATCTTATTCTCGAACAACCCAACTAGTTAGATTACTATAACCAGAATACCTATCGACATAATGTTCATTATAGAAACCAGATTCTGTCACTACAAACCCTGATTAACCATATATAAAAATATGTACACTATTTTTCTTAATCATATCTGTGTATATACATGCTTTCCATGAGGCATACTCATGTATAGATCTCAGAACACTAAACCCTGAAACTGAGTCATTGTCATACTGAATTAAAGATTGAGTCACACATAGAACCACTGAATCATTCTAAAATAATTATAGAATCATCATTGATCTTCAGTCACATACAAGTAGTAGCATCAACATACCAATACTTAATCAACTAGTCTTCAAACATCACTATTGATCCAAGATCATCAAATGATACTTCATTGACAGACAACAGAAACACATCAAGACTTATTAGACTGATCAAACATCTTATTCAACTAAAACTCTATCTTTTATACGTGCCTTGTTGAAAATACTTATGTGTGTATATGCACTTTTTAGGAATCAAACCCATGTACATGTATAAATAGATATGAGACTTACAAGCATTAAACCCATGTGTGTATGCGCCTTTCAGGTTATGGAACCCGTGTACAAATATGTAATTTCTGACTTATAACTTTGCTACACATTAGATATTCAAAATAAACCCATCTTTTGACATACATAACAAAACATGTGTCAGACATAAATTTTATAGATCTAATCAATGCACTATCAATATAGTCATTTCAGATCTATTGGATCTGCTCCATGATCAAATTCTCGGGTGCATACTTGGTTTCAGATCAAACAATTCATTAGTAGCCCATTCATGCACACTTGCTTTAGATCTAGTTATTCATGGAATATTCATCACTTGCACACATAAACACTTTGATATTCATCTCCTTATATATCTTATCCCTTATCCAATACTACAGGTCAAAACCACACTAATGTTGATGGTATTCTTTGATGGGATCAAATATCCGTTGCTAGGCTCAATACCATGGGTCAATATTATGGTAAAGACCTTTGGTATTTAGAATACCATGGTTCAGAAACTGTACATGCCTTTTCTTCTTAATACCCACATGTGTACGCGACTTTTCTTCATAGAACTTGCGTATACATGACTTTGCTTCACAAAACCGACATATGTACACGACTTTGCTTCATATAACCTGTGTATACACGACTTTGATTCAAAAAATATGCATATGAACATGAATTTGCTTCATAGAACTCATATATACTTCACAAAAAATTCCCTTTATCATTCCTTTATCTTTGAACTACTATTCCTTTATCCAAAGTCTTTGTCATATGTAAACACATCGTGTTGACATCTTCATCAAGTAGGTTTCCATCAAAAGACAACTCATTACGTAGGTTGCCATCAAGTTGACATGCTTATTAAGTAGGTTGTCATCAAGGACAACACAATTTTCATAATTCCAACACTTCTTTCGAGATGGAATTCACATCCAATGAAACCACACAAAGAAATAATTGTGTAAGAAAAACTATATCTGACTTAGTCCGAGGATCTTACTTGAGTCATGAGATCCTAACATAACCATCAATGGAAGTTGAAGTGCCTTGACTCCCTAAAAGGTCCTAGAACTTTCGAGGATTATAAAATCACATTCTGAATATTGAATAAAGTCATGCATGGTGTGAGGATAACTACTTTCACTGATTTCAATTAGACCACTACTAACCAGATCGAAACCATATCTATCACTTATTTGATCAAATTTTATAACTTCAATAACCATATTACTCAAGTCGAAAGATTCTTTTGATTAGAAATATAGAGATGTATGGGCAAGCTGATTTGGAGAGTTGTCTTCATGCAAAACAATAGATGATACATGATGGAAAAGATACTTAATGATCTAATTAATTTCCCTTTCATCATGGATAACCTCACCACCTTGTCTCAATTGAGAAAGGAACTCATACTATGAAGAACTTGAAGAGAACAAAGTATTTTCATCAAATTTAGATGCATCGTAAACAAAAGAGAACAAGGGATAGTGGGATGAGGAGGAAGTTTTGATAAGAAAATTTTGTTTGGTTGCATCAGATTCCGTATATGATATTTTCAAATAAACATCTTCTAGAGGAACCGAAATATTAGTTAGTGCACTTGGGCATTGATCATCACATACATTGACAAAGACATTATCATAAGAATGGTTGTTGCCCAAGACTATGGATCTGACAAAATTAATTTCATTTGATTCTCTACCAAGATTAGAAGATTGAAAATCACCCAAGAGTGTAAGAGCATCATCTTTACATGGAGAACTTTGAAAAAGAGAAGAAAGATTGAAAGAATCTTCACCTTCCTAATTCTATACCTGCGAAATGTGACTACCTTGCACCTATTTACTTCTTAGATTTGGAAGTGATTGATTAGGAAAATTGATGGAAAAGGGGTCATGAGAAATAGATGGTAGAAGATGAAATTTATCCAAATCATATTTAAGATTTAAATTATGATTAATAACATCATCTTGAGGAACGAATAAATTAGTCTTCACCATAGGCTTCATGAACCATTCCAATATTTCCTCCATGGGATGTGAATCGTGAAAAGGGGAATGAGGAAGAGAGGATGGTTTAGGAATTTGATTTGGATATTTCCTAACTTTATTATCATATCAAGGATGCACCCGCATTGGAAAAAGAAAAGTATGAGGAAAAGGAACAAAAGGAATAGCAGGTTCCTCCTATGAAATTAGGGTTGTCTCATGATTTACAAGAGTTGGGGAAGGATAAAAGTTAGGTGGTTTGGATTCACCATGCATAGAGATATGAACCAAACACTCAAAAATTTTCTTGAATAAATAACAATCCATGTCTTCTTCAAGAGAGTCACAACACAAGTGAAGGAATATATTATAAAAATCATCAATTGTTTGACTAGGTTCCATTCTAGGCTAATTGATTCTTTTATAAACATCTCGATAATCATACCTATCAAAGGTTTGATGAAGCTCCTTGAGGAAATGATGAAAATAATGGATGGAAGAAGATGGTAATATATGACACCATTGATTAACACGACCTTCAAGGGTGAGGAAGAAAGAGACACATGCAACATATTCATCATCAATTTCATAGTATTCAGAAAATTTAAGAAAATCAAAGATGTGCTCGGTTATGGATGTTCCATCCTTACCATCAAAATTAAATTGAGACAAGTGATAAAGATGCTCATTAGGGATTAAAATTTTACCAGGGAATAGGTTAGAAAAACACCCCAGGAGTATAATTTTAGGATGAGCCATTTAAAATAAGAGATTCAAAACAGAGTTAATGGGCACAACTTGTTATCTGGCCCTCCTTCTAGTGCCATTTTGTTGATGGTCCTAGAAATATGTCAACCAAGGGGGTATCCTTGATGTGAAGTCCCAATTAGACCTCACATCGTTTGGAGTAGGAGCCCCATCCGGAGTATCAGCCCGAATGCCATGTATTATTGTAGATTTTCCTTGGCTACAAAGTTCATCACAAGATAGTAATACACATGTATCTTCGGATCAACAAGTGAGTATTCCTTGTGAAATGTTCAGCTGCGGAAAGTATCAAGGTCCTTCTACCGAAAGGGAAGATAAAAGTGGGTCCTTTAAAGACAAGTAATAGCACTAATAGGAATATGAGCATATGCATATGAATGAATCGTTGGTCAACCAACAAAATAGTTCACAAGGAAGCAATGATTGTTAAAGAAAATACAACACACCTTCAACAAGATAAGTACCAAAGCCATCAAAATAGTTCAATTTCCTTGGTACAGATGAAAACAACATACATCTCAAACATTCAAAGAATAGTCTTATAATATTCACGACATATGCATGAAAGTGTGCTGGCTCAATGAGCTTTTGAATTAAGTAAAAGTTCCAAGATACATCAAGATGGTGAACACCACTAGCTCCAATAGTGGAGCATTAGAGCAATCACTCGCTCCTCCAAAACAACTATCTTCCTCTCCAATTCTTGGATGGAGGAGTAAGGTGAAAAGTCCTTTGCATGAACAATGAGGGTGTATATATAACAAATGGGGTGATCATTCACCTCCCTTGTGACTCTTGGATCCCTCATGACCGTTAGACTTCTCTATGACATTTTGACTTCCTACATGACTTTTCATATTACATGGATGACTCTTGGACTTCCACTTCACATTACATTTCTCCCATATAGAATTTATATAATCCACAAAATGATGTGGCACATGGTGACTTATGACACAACATGACATGACACTACTGACATGGAATTTGTGATGATATGGAAATATCAAGTCACCCTTTGTTGCTAGTTTCTTTGTGTCTTCTTGAAATATGGTGTATAATCTTCTTCTTCCTCCTCCTCATGACTTGAATATAAGGAGTGTTTAATGTGATCTTAATCTTCTGCCTTTTGATGTAACCTTGTGTTCCTTCATCTTCTTACATGATGATCATATGGTCTCGTAAGCTCCATAGGTGCCTTCTAGCATGGTCTCCTTCTCCTTTTCCTCCTTCATCATCTTATCACGATATGATATAGTACATACAACTAAAAACCATTCATGACAAGACGACATCAGTTCAAAAACCTCTGATCTAAGATTCTCCACGAAATTGCTTGTTAGGGCTAGAAGTGTGGATTGGTTGAGTGATTGACTAAGGGATTGTGTAGTTCCAGAGGCCAAGGTTTGGGACTGAGGCTTGATATTATGCAATGTGTAGTTCAAGATGGCGAGGGTCAAAATATTACGCAGTTGAGGGGATCAAGAGCTCAAGACTAGGGATTGAGGCTTGAGGTTTCCCAATACGTAGTTATGGAAGGATAGACTCAAGGAACTGCATAGTTGAGGGACTTAGGAGGTCAAGCTTGAGGTTTGAGCCTTGAGATTTCCCAATGCGCAATTCTGAGAGGCCAAGTTATGTGACTGTGCAGTTGAGAGGCTTAAGAGGTCAAGGTTAACGCTTGAGATTTGAAGTTGCCCAAAATTCATAGTTTTGGTAGGAGAACAAGCTGGGGATTATGAAATTGAGGGGTTCTAGGGCTCTATCTTGTGGCTTTAGGTTTGAAGTTTCCTAATGTGTAGTCTCGGAGGGAGAATACTCTCATAGATTGTGTAGTTGCACAGTTCAAGGAGTAAGGTTGGAGGCTTGATGCTTGATACTATGCAATGCGCAATTGTGGTTATGGAGCCCAAGGGTCAAGGCTGGGCACTGTGATTGTGCAATGTGCAGCTCCAAGAGGCAAGGTTATGGCTTGTGGGCTAAGACTACACAATGCACAGTTCAGGAGGGATGAGTGAGGTCAAGTTTCCTGGGAGTAGATTTTCTGGATGAGGCTACTTGTGGAATCATTAAGACCAAAGTGAAAAATGAAAAAACTTGAGCATGATCACACACTTAGAAAAGTTGAAGACACAAAATTTATCACTCATAATATATGAACAACATACTTCCCCCAATGCAATGAAATTGCAATTGTTGGACACCTAATCCTCAATGGGTTAGTGTGAAAGCCGAATGGACAAAAGGAGTCCAAGAGACCTTGGGATGTGAAACCCAACGGTCACATAATGTACTATAAATATATATCTCTTGTTAATAAAAATTGTACTCTCCTGATTATCTTTCATATTGTTCTTGCTACCCATGTGTGTTTAACATGGTATCAGAGCAGGCGTATTCCTGCCTTGCATAATTATTTTGAGCCATTTGTTTTATGGCCCTTATGTGTATGTGCAAATCATTTCATGAATATTTTCTCAGCTAACCTGTCATTTCTCCAATGCCATTTTTGGCCTCTCTCTGCCATTCTGAATCTTCTCAGTCGTAATAATCTGCTCTCTGACTGCTTGAAGGTCTGTCCATGAACGTTTGCTATTCTGCATATTCCATTAAACTATCGCCTGACATGGTACCTGTGCCTAGCATTAAAACCGTAGCTTGCATTCTGCTAAACTTTGGTAGCCTGTTCATCTGGATGCGCTGACACCTGCGTCTGACATTACTGCTTTTCATGCTACCTGAAATAAATTTATTGCTTTGAGTATTTGTACAAATGAATGCGTTTTTCAAATAAATGCTGCCCATTTGTATTTCCTACTGTTACGCTACACATTGTCCATTGGTATCAGAACCCGCAGGTCCCTGCTTGCAACTCCTCCACCTTCAAGCTTTCTACCAGCTGGCTGCTGCAATGCATCTGTAACATCCGCTACCACTGGACAATGTGCATCCCTTAACCACTCTATATTGCGAGGGTCAACAATCAAGTCATTATATCCAAACATCGTGCCGCGCTCACAAACCATTACATTTGGATTCAAGAATATCTGTCTGGCGACATAGAAATGCTCGTGTTTGAATGATATCTGCAATTCTGCCAATAGGCTCACACTGATAAGCTTCATGAACATCTGTTACAATCGATTTAATCTGTCTTGCCATTTTGAGGACGTGCTCCATTGATTCTATTACATTGGGCCCTGCAAGCAAAAAGAAGGGTTCTGCTTCCTTGAGATGATTGTACAATGCTGAAGGGGAAACCATGCTGATCCTTCCTCGGACAGAGCCCACGAATTCTGAGATGTCTGAAATTTAGCAAACTGGACTGCAATGTGATGGCCTTGTGACAAAAGGCTTCACCGCGACCTGTCATGGTTAAATTGAAAATTGTGGCTGTGTGTTGAACATTTTGGAGTTTTGAACGTTGTTTAATGCTGCTGTTGATATGACCTGTGGGTTTTGGCTTCGTGAACACTAATTTTGAGACACAGTGAATGCTACCTAAAGCGAAATTCTATTCACATTTTATGAATAGCGTTTGATACTCTTAAAGCATTCTATTTGGTGAAGATCTTTAGCGCAACAAAACTCTGTTCATGCCTTCCAATGATCAATAGTATATCAATTGCGTTTGGATGACTTTAATACACTTTGTATATAGTGTTTGTTGTGGTTGCTGGAAGATAATTGCTTGTCGCATGGGTTCTAACCTCATGCTCTTGAAATGCGTAGATGGTTTGGGGAACTCGTTCTCTGGGTTGGTGCTTGAGAGATAAAGTGAGTCCTCCTTCCTTGTGCTGAGTAGTTGGTTTGACCAAAAGCAATGAAGCCAAGTGAAGTCACCGAAAAGACATTGAAATTAATTGATTTCAATTCCTAAAATTTGCTGTGTGGGCACATTCGTGGAATCTTGTGGAACAGGGTTTCCGTCGGGCTCTACGCCTATAAATCAGGCTTTGGCGTATTGGGTTCCCGGGATTCTGTCATATGAGCTGTATTCCTTAGGTATAATATACGAACCAATTTTTTTTTAACAAGCTGTGGGATTCGAACTCCAGATCTAAAAGATATGAGGGTTTTGTGCTTTTTTCATGTCTGAAGGGTGCTTCAACTGTACATTTTCAAGATTTCAATGCTGAAGTTTTACGTTGTCTCACTAGACCAAATGTATATGTGAACCTTCAAAATGCTCGTGAGTGATTCGGTTGTCATTGTGATGGTCCTGTAACTCCTACATGGACTACTAGTTTATCACCTGATGTTCACTTCTATGTTGGTGACTGGGGAGATCTACATACTTTACTATCTGTTGTTGGAGAGAATCAGATTGGTGCTATTTAAAATGCATAGGTGAATAAGAGTTATTGGAACTATTTGGTTATGAGACAGTGGAATGTATAAGATCTAATATGTGTTGCCAAAGTTCGACCTTTAAGGGTGCATTGAGTAAGGACAAGTCCAAGCCTTTCATTGATTAAAATAATGTTAAATTGAATATTAAAACATGGGCACATTGTTTGAATTTTGGTCATATATGAATGATGTTTATTGGGTTGATGAGCATTTGAATGATTTGAGTCATTGGGTTTAAGAAGTTATGAATTTTCCTACTGATGAGTAGATATTGGAATTGAGATAATTCCATATATGATGGCTTTTAATGAAAGTATGAAATCAATGGTGAATGATTTTGAACCACATGAAACATAAGCTTCTGCATGCAAATGGTACAGTTGTGAAATTGCCAGCTATTGAGGTTTTTGATTTCGAATGCATGTTTATATGCGTGTGATAAAGACTCTGGGTAATAACAGGGTTGGCCCTACATCAATTTTGGTAACTACTAGTCTGTTTTAAAGAACCTGGATTCTGGGGACTTGTTGCTGATGCTGATTTGAAAGTGAAGGAGTACTTGAAGGATCCAAGCAAGTTTGCAGTTGTTGCTGCCCCAATTGTGGCATTGTATTTAAAACCCATTATAGTTTCTGTCTACATATATATGCATTGATTCCCTGATTCATTTGCTGCACATTTATACAAGATATTGCTGTGTACTGTAAGTGGATATTACTTTTCTCCATTAAGTTTTTAAGGTGTAAATTTGACATTGAAGAAAAATGGCCAGAATCAGTGAAGTATTAGAGTTCATGAAAACTCTTATACAATTTACTGTTGATGACACATTACAAATCAACATAGGATCTCTCTCAGAAATTCAGACATGTCTACAAAATGTACAAGAAAAGATTGATTTTTTGCTGCTTGAATCTCAGTTATAGCAAGAAGAATTACAACAGTGGAGTCATCATTATGAATCTGTTTCTGTTCAGAAGATTGAAACAGACTCCCATAAACAGTGAGACAATATTGTTGAAGTTCATTCAGATCCAGTGCCCAATAAAGCAACAATTGTACATGCAGATGCAGAAACTCAGTCTGCACTTCCCAAGCCCATCATCAGACCTTGGGAACAACTTGTCCACAACAAGCATAGAACTGGTGTTGGATATGACAAGGACATGTCCTTTCATATTCCAGACTACGCCAAGCCCATTTAGTTTCAGAGTGCTGGATTTATTCATGACAGTTCACCTACTCCTCATGATAGTTCACCTCCAGCTGTTCCAGATTCTACTCCTCTTCCACCACAACAACAACAACAAATTGTGAAATACCAACACTGTGATCGAGTTGGCCATCTGAAAGATCATTGTTTTGATCTTCATCCATGTAAGCACTGTCATAAAACCAGTCATTCTTCACACAGATGCTCCAGAAACAAACGTCCTGCAAGAACAAAGATTCATCTAGGATGGATTGCTTCTTGGCAATGGGCATCAACAGCCAAGAAGATATTCCAAACACATTTCAGAACTTGTTCCAGAATATTGAACAATCTTGCAGTTGAGTTTTCTCCATCCTCTCACCTTATATCTGACAGGGGGGAAATGATGGTCATCTACAAGCTTCAAAGCCACGTCAAGTGAGCCTAAGCCACAACTTGCCACACCAGTTTCAGAGCTATAGCCAGAGACAAAGATGCCCGTGAACATGCCTTCAATTGGTAATCTGGGACACTTCCTCTAGCAGAAGACTTTAGCTTCTTGCCAGTTTCGGAAGAATTCCAGGAAAAAAATTGAGAACACCTCCTCTAGTAGAAGACTCCAGCTATTGCTAGTTTTGGAAGAGTTCCAGGAATTGCATTAAGCATTCCAGAGTTGTTGGTCATCCTTAAACCATCACAGGTTGAAACTTCCCTTTTCAGGTTGAAGTTCTCCCTTTTATGCGGGGTGAGACCTCCCTTTCATGGTTGAAGGTTTCCCTCTTCAAAACAATAGGAGCACTTCCTCTAGCAGAAGACTCCAGCTTCTTGCCAGTTTTGGAAGAGTTCCGGGAACTGCACTAAGCGTTCCAGTGTTGGTGGCCATCCTTAAACCATCGCCCTTTATACCAACATTTCAGAGAGCACATTCAGCCTAGTGCTGCCATGCATTTTTGCACATTTTGTATTACAGCTCTCTTCTTGGACTCATACATAACCCTTCGGATTAACGAGGGGAATGTTGGACACCTATCCTCAATGGGTTAGTGTGGAAGCCGAATGGACAAAAGGAGTCCAAGAGACCTTGGGATGTGAAACCCAACAGTCACATAATGTACTATAAATGTATATCTCTTGTTAATAAAAATTGTACTCTCCTGATTATCTTTCATATTGTTCTTGTTGCCCATGTGTGTTTAACAACAATGAATTTCCCCAAGTGTGACACTAAAGGTATACTTTGCGATGATGGTGATGACACTTATTCGAAAGTGCATAAAACTTTGGGAATGAGCTTAAAACATGTCTACATGACTAGAGAGACTCATCAACACCAAATTTACCCTTTTAAACAAGCCAAAACTCCACTTTACATGATAAGTGACATTTCCCATGCCAAAAGACAAAATTTTCTATATGAAGAGAAACGTGTGAATGAAACTTGTGATATGCGAACGATGATGAAAATGAAACATGCCAAAGAGAAGATAACATGAAAATGAAACTAATTAAAGTGAAAGCAAGAAAAAACGACAGTCATAAACATGAAAATGACACTCATAAAAGAGAAGATGTGCAAAAGTAAAAATTTAAAAAACTTACTGAAATAGAAGTACAAACAAAGCCAAAAGTGAGAAAATGTCAATGATAGTGTGCACTGACTGTCAACATAGGTTGAACATTGCACATGTATTGTTTTGATAGACTATGCAAGGCCTTTTCAAGTTTGCGTTAAGGAATACGTTCATGAATTCATTACAGTCCGAGTATGTGTGAGTAGGTGATTTCCACACTTATGATGCAAGAAGGGAAATTAAATACTTAATAGAGTAGTGACCAACCAAGCAGTGACTATAGAACCACCAATCGCAAGATCCACAGTAGGATCCAAAATTTAAGTATAGGAGAATTTTTGGAGGGTGTTTGTTGCAATGAAAATAGTTTGATTGAGATTAGGGGGTTTATTTCTTCTAAATGGTTTTCATGGTTTTTTTGTTGAAAGAGTTTATGAAAGAATAGCCTTGAAATCAGTTATCTCATTAGAGGTATTCTTTAGTACTTTTTGAATAGAATGTAAATCAATAGCTTCCTTTATTATTTCTCCTCAACGACTTTACTAGTTGTTGATTTCTTTAGAATAGATATTGCTTGGGTATTTTCTTGAATTTATACCTATTTTGAGGCTATTTTAAGAATTTGTTTTTCGACATTCAAAGCCTCTTCCATACTTTGAGCTAGTGTTTGTTTGTTTTCTCTTATGATAGTAAAAGTAATATTTGAGTGAGGAATTATAGTATAAACTTCAATTAAAATACCATCTCCCAATCTTGAATCGGTAGGAATCATATTCAAAATTGAAAGAATATCTAATTAATATATTTAATTGATTCACCAGGATTAATTCTAATATTTTATATTTCTAATTTCATGTATGCATTAGTCTTATCCTACCCAAATTTTAAAGAAATTTATTTTGAAAATTTTCCTAACTAATAATAGAGTCATCAGTTAATGTAAAATACAAAGATGTTTCTTTTCCCTCAAATATATAAGGAAAATGTTTGCATACTTAATCTTCATATTGTACTGCTCTTAATTTCAAATATATCATGAATTGTTTAATATGTTCCTTAGCATTAATAGGCCCATCAAGATTAAACTTGGGAATAAATATTTCAGGATGTTTATGTAGATCATGTTGATATCAAACAATAGTAATTGGACCTACTAATAACCAACGTGACCAACCATAGTTGGGTTTTTAAAAAGGAGAACCTAAAGACAATGTATGTGGAGATGAAGGACTTGTAGGTGGTTGGCCAGTAGGTGGAGGTGGAGGTATTGAAGGAGGAGGAGTTGTAAGTTATTTGACAGGTAATATAGATCTTGGAAAATAAGTATTAGGTGCTACAAAACTTTGAATAGGTGAATATGGACGTGATTTAATAAGTGAGGTTGAAGGATGAATAGTTACCAATGTAACTATAAGTGATGCTAAAATATCAATTTCCAAATCAATTTCCTTTAAAGAAAATAATGGATTTGTATATGTGGAAAACTATGATGAAGATTGAGGAATTGTTTTTGTTGAAGAAGAAATTATAGCTTCAATTTCATGCTTAGGTCCTCTCCTTCTAGATATATTGAATAAGAGAGGAAATAAACCTGAAATTTTTCTCTGAGAGTGAGTGCAAGCCCTTGAAAATTGTAACTAAGGATGAATATGGACATAAGATACTTCAATAGATTCTCCTGAAGATGACTTAGGAAGATATGTAATTGTTGAAGAAGTAAGTTGTTTTTCACTTGAGTGAAATGATATAGGAGAGGAACTAGTATCAAATGATATAATGGTAAGATTAGATCCGAAATATTTATCAGCGATACATTATCTGTGGCCCTCCTTCTAGCACCAAAATTATTGATAGGGGGAAAGTTCCGAGCTATAATGATTTGAGTATTGGCCCGATCAGGGTCCCAATTAGACCCCCTTTCGTTTGGGTTGGTTGTATACTCTCCGAAACAAAGGCTTGGTTGCCTATTATATCCTAAAACTAAACTTAATGAATGCTAGAATTAAACTAAATTAGGGGAAATATATGACATAAGTTAATATTTACAATTAACTACAAAAAATATACAAATTTCTCTGTGTATGACTGGGATTGGCTTGAATGGTCATATATTAATGAGGGTGGGGGGATGGGCAATATTTTCAAACATAATACTTAATGAAAAATATTATGAATGTTTGAAAATGATTAGAATTTGGGTCCAGTTAACCACACATAATAATTTATGAGATCCTCTTTCAAGAGCATGTGAATGATTAGTTTTTATTATTATAGATTTTATATTAATTTGCATGAAATATACTGAAATAAATGAACATAAAGAAATTATATCTCAGGAATGAGAGTTAATTAATCATCTAACATTTTGAACATTAACAATTACTATTAATGATAAATAAACAGATAATAAATATGGAATGCTTAACAATTTTGACAATAAAAATACACTAAAATGTTTTAGAAGAAATATTTAACAATATATCCCAACATTTAAAAGAAAGTGACAAGTAGATACGTGAGAGCATATTTACCAGAAACATCTATTAAGTAATTAAAATGATCACAAGATATCAGGCTCATGTCCAAAAAACACATAAATTTCTGAAAGTGGTCTTCAAAAATCTTTCAAAGCACAAGTCTGATTATAAAATCGAAGTCTTCAGCCTTAACAATTTTCGACCCATACTCCAACGTAATGGGTCATATAAATAAGAAAGAAGAATATGATAAGATATGATTTTCAAGCTAAAGATAGAAAATCTTAAAATATTTTCTTCTACAAAAAACAATGCTAAAACTAAAAATCTTATCCTTATCAAATGATCTTCTCCTAAAACATGGGTGGGTCGTTTCAATATTCCTCCTTGTTTTGAGATGCTTTGGATGTTTCAGTTGGCAATAGGTTCAAAGCATTGGCCTGAATATAGGTCGACCATTCTAAAAAGTGTTCATTGTTTCAAGAAATGTGCACAGGAATGAAATGATCAATACCAATATGACTTCTAGCCATCATATTTTGAATATATAGTTGTTTTTTCTCATATCTAGTGGAAAACATGGAAATCAACTTAATTTGTTCAAATGGAAACTGAAGAAATTTTTGAAAGTCTTACTGATTCCATAGTTTAACTTCTTTTATTATTTTTGTTAAAACTTGTGTACCAGAGGACAATTGCTTCCCTAAGGCTTTGATCTTTGGCCTAGGGAAAATTTTCCAAATTTATTTGTACTTTTCCCCTAAATTGACTTTATAAGTGGTAAAGTCAATTTAGTTTAAAAGTAACTTTATAAGTGGTAAAGTTACATTTTAATTTAAAAGTGACTTTATAAGTGGTAAAGTTACATTCTAATTTAAAGGTGACTTTATTAAAGTCAATGAAGAATTAGAAAGTGAAAAAGTGGCTATGGAAATAAAGTTTAAGTGGGTCTTTATTTAAGTGGATGAGTTAAAAAATAGAAAGTGAGAATTAAATGCACATTTATTCTTGTTCCTAGATCAAAATGAATCTCAGCCATTGTATATTAGGGTAACCCAAAAGGTCATGTAGAGAGTAAAAGGAGAAGAGAAGAGAAAAATATCAATTCATTCTTTCATGAGCATTTGGGAGAAAGAGAAGAGAGAGAAAGGAGAAAATTTCTGAGCAGTGAGGAAGTGAAGGATAGTAGTAAGAAGACATTTCAACAAATTTGGGTAGCAACATTGATTGGCATGCATCCCAAGGAAAAATCGTATAACAGGAGAAAGGTGTAGAAATCGAGGAAGAGGGACAACAACAAGGGCACAAATTTCGAGGCAGATTTGGACATGATTTTCGAGGTAGTCGTACTGCTAAAATTCGTATGGTCCATACAGTCTGTACAACATTTAATGTTGTTTTATTGATGGAAAATTTCTGTTTTGGCTGTTTACTAATTGGCATGATTTTCAAGGTGGAGTTCAAGCACAGAAATCGAGATAAGTTGTAATTTGTGGTTGCTGGAATTTTCACTATGTATTTGAGTTTCTCTATAAAAGCATTTTCAAAAATAAATAAGAGCTCTCAAACTGGTTTTCCCCAAGAGTTATAGGGGATTTTTCCAAGGTCACATTGACCAAAAATCACTGTGTTATTTTCTGTGTGTGGCTGTCATAATTTTGCTGTGTTTTATTTTTGCAATTTTAGCAGTTGTGAAATATCTAAATTTGTTTTTTCAGAAAATATTGTCATTTACAAATTTTAGAATTTTTATCGTACTTGGATTTAAAACTAAATACATGGAGTGATAAGGAAAATTGATAACTTGAGTGGGGGTTGAAATTCCATCATGGTATCAGAGCTTGGTTGGTTGAAAAGTGCAGTTTGAGACAACAAATTGAAAATTACAGCAAGTTGTTTATTCCACAAAAAATAGAAACCTTTACCACAAATTTGAAAATTTCAGTTTTGTATGACAATGAAACATGTCTTTAGCTTTGAGAGTGGAAGATAGGTTGGATGGGTAGAACAACTATAGTGCATGGAAGGAGAGAATCCAGAGCATCTTTGAGGAAGCACAAGTTTAAGGCATTATGGTAAATACCACACAGAACCCAGTAGTAGTACCTACTAAACATGTAAAGTTGTCAGAGTTTAACAAAAAGAATGCTAAGGAAAAAATATTGATTTTGGAAGGAATCAAAGATCATGTCATTCCTCATGTGAGACAAAAGACCTATGCACATGAGATGTGGATAGCCTTGACCAGCCTTTACCAGAGCTCAAATGAAAATAGAAAAATGGTCCTAAAGGAGAAACTAAAGGCCATTAAAATGGCTAAGACTGATAGTGCTACAACATACCTCACAAAGATCACTTCAGTGAGAGATGAATTGGCAACTGTAGATGATATCATTGCACCCACTGAGTTGGTGAGGATTGCTTCGAATGGTCTTTCCAAGACTTGGGAGAATTTTGTGGATGGCATTGTTGCACAGGAAAGCCTTCTCGATTAGGAGAGGTTACGTGATGATTGCATTCAGAATGAGATCAGAAAAAACTATCTTGTGGCAACCAAACAGGTGGAGGAGGATGACAACGTGGCATTGTTAGCAAGAGGCAAGAAGGGCAGAGAAAAGAAGCAAGCTTCAAATAGTGGAGGCAAAGGCAAAGGTAAAGGAAAGCATCAAAACAAGGAGAAGGACTATTCCAAAGTCAAATGTTGGAATTTTCAAAAGTTGGGACACTATGCTGTCATGTGTCTGGACAAGAAGAACAAGAAAGGGAGAGACAAACCCATGGCAGCTTCTGTAGAGATAGAGAGCTTCTTAGAGAGCTTTGATTGGGAGTTTGGGTTCATAGCTTGTGAAGCCACTAGTGTAGGATCACTTGCCATACAGGTTCAGAGGGAGTGTGCATTCCCCGCTACTAAAAGAGCATATTCTAGCATTTGATATGTTGATTGTGGCACTTCTTGCCACATGACAAGAGTCAAAGGGTACTTCTCAGAGCTTTTAGAGGATGACACTAATATGGAGGTAGTACTTGGTGATGATAGCACGGTTAGAGCAGTCGGTGTGGGGACATTGACATTTGATAGGGGGCCCAAACCCCTCTTGAAAGTGTCAGATGTTCTATATGTGCTTGGAATGAAGAAGAACCTGATATCTATCTCAACACTTGAGGACAAAGGGTCTGATGTGTTTTTTAGTAGAGGGAAAGTGATTATATATCCTAGGGGAACTCTAGCTTCTTCAACTAGAGTGATTGGTGTGTGCCATTATAAGGTGTACAAGTTCTCATTCTAGCCCTTGATAGCATTGAGTAGCAGCACCTGAGACAAGACCAACAATAGATTTAGCAGTTCAGAGTTGTGTGAGATTTGGCACCGCAGGATGGGGCACATGTATCATGGGGCCTTGAGTACATTGCGGGAGATCACCACTGGTGTGACAGATTTCAGTTCTGATCACCTTGATGTATGCAAAGGATGTGCTATGGGGAAGTTTTCTAGATCCCCTTCTCCCAGTAGTGATAGTAGAGCGAACTGGATCCTTGACTTGATTCATACATATGTGAGTGGTTGGATGTCTCATGTATCCTTGAGTGGCTATGAGTACTATGTTTTATTAATTGATGACCACTCTAGGAAGACCTGGATTTATTTCTTGAAGACCAAGGGTGAGGTCTTCAAGCAGTTTCAAGAGTTCAAATCTCTTGTGGAGACCCAAATATGTAGGAAGATCAAGGTCCTCAGGTCAGAAAATGGAGCGGAGTATACCCTTGGTGATTTTGTTGATTTTTGTGCTAAGGTAGGCATTAGGAGGGAGTTCACAGTTCCTTACAACCTCCAGCAAAATGGGGTTACGGAGAGGAAAAGCATATCCATTGTATGGGCTGCCAAAGCCATGCTTCATGATTAAGGATTACCTTTATTTTTGTGGGCAGAAGCCTGCAACAATGCTGTGTACTTGCAAAACAGGAGTCCATATCGTGCCTTAGGGAATGTGAATCTGGAGGAGGATTTTTCTAGGAAGAAGCCTGATGTTGGGCACTTTCATATCTTTGGGTGCCTTACATATTCCTATGTCCCCAAGGAGAACAAGACCAAGCTAGAGCTCACTCTTAACAAGGGCATCTTTGTGGGTTATAGCGAGACCTCGAAAGTTTATTGGATTTATATTCTTGTGTAGAAGAAAGTGTTTGTCAGGCGAGATGTGAAGTTTGAGGAGGAGAGAGTGTAGAATTTTTGAATAATATGACACATAGTCACAGAGATTATCCTGATTATACACTATTATAGAATACATGCATAATACTTAACCTCCTCTACGTTGATCATCAATTTACAGAAGCAGAAACAATAACATGCGCACATAGAAGCATCAATCACACATATCAACACAGTATTTTCCCGGGGAAAGCATCTCGCTAAAAACCCCAACTATCTGTATATTATATTAATTGAGAACATGTAACAATACATAGTACAATACTCTTCACAAGTATCCAGCACTATCTCCACCTGTTACACACAATACAACTCAGATCTGATCTCCAATTCTCCTTCGCTGCTTTCTTGCCTCCACTGCACAATACCTACATGAGAATGAATGAATCCAAACTCGTTCCAAGTTATATTTACCTTGGAAAATCACTCACACTGGAAATCACGTGAGCACAGGCAATATCACTGGGCATCTACTACACAATTCTCATGGGCATACTCAATCCATTGATTGTGCAAGATCTCATGCACAATTGATAATCACAACTCACCCTTTCACTTACCTCTAACACTTGTCTCCACTGAACTGTCCATGCACTGAGTTAACTGATGTATTCTTCAGTTGCATTATGAGTTAATAATTAGTGAATTAATTAATACACACAACTCATCACTTAGTCTATTGGCCAGTTAGACTAAATACAACTAGTTCAACTAAGTCAAACTGAACACAACTCCATTAACTGCTCATCTAACTCTACAAAACTCAACCACTTGAGTTCTAACTAAAGTCCTTCATGCAATAGCTTAGTCAACCCATAGGTAACCACATGATTCCTTTAGGCAGTTGCATGTGCCACATCTATAGCTCCAACTGAAGTGCTCCAAGAGAATAAGATAAAGTTTAGAGTCCAAATATTACTAAGGGCTAATAATATTTGAATGTTTCTATTTTTACCTGACAGTCTAAAAATAGACTCTGATCAGACCGATGTGATCCAAAAAATAGAGGTCCATCTATTTTTCCCAACATGACCAATCTTCCATAAACAGCATCCCGTAACTCATATACCATGGTCCATATGTCTAAAAATAGACTTTGTGCCAAAACTTGCCCGTGGGACCACTTAGTGAAGGCGACTCCTTTCCACTAAGCTCCATCATCTTGTTGCATTCTCAACAAGCATTTATTGTTGCACACTTTTCGAAACTCCCTCTCAACAAGAAAGGCTTCCTCTCAAACCTAATCCTGTAACTCTAGAATGTTCTGCATGCAACACATCTACCCGCTCCACTTTCTCCAACAACACTTGGAACAAAAACACTCCCAACTGACCACTCTATTGGGCTAGGAACATACTCTGATGCTGAAGCTCTACCTGTTGCTGACAAGTGCTCTTCTCTGACATCTACGCTACTGCAACATCTTCATGCATCTCTCACCATTGCACACCTCTCTGTGCCACCTAGCATTGTGCAAAACACTTGTGCCTCTCGCATTGTTGTAGCCTACATGCTATGCGCTGTCCTGGGATTCCCTGCACTGTCGCTCTCTCTGCCGCTCCATCCGCATCTGTCTCTACCCAATCAGTCAGTTCTTGCTACTCCACATTGGGGTTCCTGTAGCAAGGTCTCATCCAAGAGGTTGGGTACCTCAAGGATCGTGCCCCTCCTCCTTGGGATGATCACTCTATATCGCCCCACCTCCTACCTGGACGTATGGCTGCATGTGATCCCTCTGCCCACCTGGCTCGAAGTTTCCCCTACTAGAGGTCTCTGCATGAGTAGATGTCTCTACTTGATCTCCTCTTAGCTTCCCCTATTGTGGCTGCTCCACAACCTCCTGAAGCTGCTACACCAATCGTGGCTCCTCCACCATTGTCTGAGACTTCTTCTGACTTTGCATGTTGAGAGGTAATATACCCTCCCTCTCAACCACCAAGTCTCCATCGGTTGTCTTGCTGCTCAAGGCTTTGCATGCCATTGTTGCACAACCATCTACATGCAACTGATAAAGATTCCTGACTCGAACCCCTATCTTCCGGGTTTCTCCAATTGTCTTACTGCACAGGAAAGCCTTTCCCTCGTTGAAAACAACATCATATCCCTTGTTTTCTAACATCGCCACAGAGATAAGATTCTTCTTCAATCCTGGAACATGCATCACTTCCTTCAATACAAAGGGCTTACCAGACTCCCTCTCAAAGGAAATGGTACCGATACCAGTCGCACTATATCTACCATCATCGCCCATCTCGATGTGCACTCCAAGATCTTTCTCATCTAGATCAGAAAACAAATCTCGATCTCCTGTCATGTGAAAAGACGCACCACTGTCCAAGAACCATACCAATCCCATCACACTTAATACCAAGCATGCGATCAACGAAAAACCTAGCTCAAGCTGTGAGGCTAAGGCCTCTCCCGCTGCAGATCCAGCTACTTGCTTATTTTTCTTCTTCTGCGGACAATTGGTGGCATAGTGTCCGTGCTAGTGACAGTGAAAGCACTTCAACTTGGACATGTCTTGCTTCTTGACTTTCGCACTGGAATCAGAAGCTTTCTTGTTCTTCCTCTTCTTTGCTTTGACAGCCAAAGCGCAAGTTTCTTCATCAGATGCCTTTGATGAAGATCCGTCCCTGGGATTCCGCCTAATCTCCTCTTGCACAAGATCTGACCAAATTCTCTCCCATCCTGGCAATTTCTCCCAACCATTGATAGAGTCCTGATAGGAATGCCAACTCTTCAAAAGACCAAGGAGAGCCAAGCTCACCAAGTCCTCATCATCGACAGTCACCCCCACACTTCCCAGCTCATCCCGGAATTGGGCGAACTTTGTGAGATACTTGGGCATACTGTCTCCTTTCTCACACTTAATGTTTCTGAGTTTATCCTTGAGCGCCAACTTCCTCTGGTCACTCTTTCTTTGGAATAAATCTATCAACGCTTTCCACATCAATTATGGAGAAGCCTTTCCATGCAGGCTGGATATAATGTGATCCTTCACGCCCTCCAACAGAATCCTTTGACACTTTGCTGTCTTCTTTTGCCAAGCCTTAACTTGAGCAGTATCAGTAGGCTTTGGGACTTCAGCATCTATGAACTCCTTCAACCCTAACATTGCCTCCATCCTATCTTTCCATGCAATATAATTCGAGCTGCCTTCTAGGGCATACTCCAATCGCAATCCGTTGAAAGACATTTCAACTTCGACACCAAGAAAACACTGCTGAAAATTCGAATTCCACCAGCTCAAAACTCAACCGCTTCTAATCTAAAATTCGTGAAAATGAAGTATTTCTCGTACAGAGATTGACTGTATGGGCATTCACCGGATATCTCACCTTCCAAAAGAGGGATGGATCTAGAGGCTACCTGGCCCGATTACAGACTCTACCTGAAGAAATAAAATGTAATCACTTTCTGAATAATAGATCTGATGATCAACTTTCACTCTGATACCATGTAGAAATTTTGAATAATATAACACTTATTCACAGAGATTATCTTGATTATACGCTATTTGCGGAATGCATGCATAATACATAACCTCCTCTACCATTGATCATCAATTTGCGGAATTAAAGAAACAATCGCATACGCACATTGAAACATCAATCACACATATCAACACAGTATGTAATGGGGAAAGAATACAGTTGAAAACCCCCAACTATTTGTATATTATAATGATAGAGAACATGTAACAATACACAATACAATACTCCTCACAAGTACTCAGCACTATCTCCACCAGCTACACATAAACTAGCTCAGATCTGAATCAAGTCATAGGTTCAAATCTCCACCGCTGTTTGCTTGCCTCTACTGTGCAATCCTCATTGGAAATCTCAATCAATGATTGTGCAAATCTCATGCACAGCTATAATCACAATTGATAGTAGTCTCACCCTTTCACCCACCTCTAACACTTGTCTCCACTGAACTGTCCATGCACTGAGTTAAATGATGTATTCTTAGTTGATTATGAGTTAATAATTTAGTGAATTAATAATAATAATTCACACTACTCATCACTAGTGTATTTTTTTTGATTTAGACTAAATACATGTTCAACTATGTCAAACTAAATACAACTCCATCAACTCCCTCAATCAACTTCCACCAAAACTTCAAATCACTTTTGAGTTCTAACTGAATTCCATTCATGCAATAGCTCAAACTACCATAGGAAAAGCGTATTTTCCTTCTGGGCAGTTGCATGTGCCACATCCGTAGCTCGACTGAAGTGCTGCTAAAGAGGATAAGATAATGTTTATAGTCCAAATATTATTAAGAGCTAATAATATTCGACTGTTCTATTTTTGACTGGCAGTCTAAAAATAGACTCCGCCCATATGTCTAAAAATAGAGGTCCATGTATTTTTTACCAACATGACAATTCATTCATAAATAGCATCCTGCAACTCTTAGACCATGATCCATATGTCTAAGAATAGACATAGTCTAAAAATAGACTTTGCACCAAAAATAGCCTGCGGGCCCACTTAGTGAAGGCGACTTCTTTTCACTAAGCTCCATCATCTTGTTGCATTTTCAACACCTTCTTGTAAGAGCTATACTCGATGATTTTCATAGAAAGTTGTAGCTTACTGTGTGTGCATGCCTATTTATTTAGTAAAAGAGTATTAGATCAAACTACTTCAACATTTCAGGCTTATGCACATATTTACAAAAAATAATACATGAATATGCTTTGTACTAAATTTCACCATAAAACAAATATGCACTTTTCAAATATTCAAGCATGCGCTATAGCCTATATTTATAAATGGTATGTGTGCCACATTAGATAGTTCATGCATGTAACCCCTAGGAATACTAGATGCTATGTGGAAAATAGGAATGCCTATTACAACTCAGAGCAAAATTATTAAAATAATAATAATAAAAGCGCGCGCGCACACACACATATATATAAAGACAAAGTCTACTTATAAATCTAAATAATAAGAAATATGTTTTTGTTGATGGCCAAAAATGACCTCATCAACATTTGGGAAGACCATTTGATCGAAGTTCCAAATCAGACTCTTACCCATTTAAATGATGGTTCCCACTGGTTCTATTGGGTCTAATTATCCCCTCTCTCCTCATTGACTTATGATGTTTCTAATTAACCATCAATAAGAAGAGATATATCAAAATTACTCTCTTGTTGCTAACTTACAAGAAAGAAATCCTTAAGTTGAATTTAAGGCTCAGCCAAGCCACACCTAAAGTTTGCTCCTGTGTGAGGAGACTCCTAAAATGAAATTAATAAATCTAAGTATGAATCTAATTCTAAATGCAGTGCAGAAAAGTAAAATCAACTAACCTAACTAAATACTTAGGAGATAGCTCCCAAATATCAAATGTATGGATTTAATTTACATGGGGACTTAACATGTTTTTTAAGAATGAATATCATACCACAAAAAAATGTTCTAACAACTGATATTTTAGGTGCAACCAATGCATTATTTGGAGGTCTAAAAGAATGCATGATTGACCATCAAAACTTAGGAAATAGTTCACTGAATTTTAACGGAAACTAAATCAATTTTGATTGACAAATTTCTGAGTAAATAGTTACTCAGAAATTTGATGTCAGCACATGAGCAAAGTGAAAATCCACAACAACTCTATGAGGCTAATGGATTAGATAGCTAGTCCAAAACATAATCATTCCCATATTAACAAAAGTGTTGAATAAAGAATAATTAACACAAATTTGCAATTGAATGAAAATGAATTGTATTAACAAATAGAAGTATCTGAAAATACAATAATTGAACATGAAAGCCTTGCTCTGTTTTCCAAAGAATCTCCAACAATCTCCTCAAAATTATCAACTCTTCTAGTAGAAGGAAGAATTACAAAAGTGCAAGTTCTGCTTTATTAACGGAGATTGAATTCTGAAAGAAAATCCCCATTGACCTCAGATCTAAGTTTTCTTCCCTATATAAAACTCAAATTCTCATTATAAAAGTGCATAGGGCCTCTAAGTTGAAGAGAAGAGAAACCTCTTTCTCCTTCTCAAAACTAATATTTAATAATTTACAAAAATCTCCAAAAACGGAGAGTTGTTGGAAATGGTTAAGAAAATCCCCATTGACCTCAGACTTGAGTTTTCCTCTCTATCTACAACTCAATTTCTCATTACAAAAGTGCCGAGGGCCTCTAAGTTTTAGAGAAGAGCAACCTCTTCCTCGTCAAAACTGATATTTAATAATTTACAAAAATCTCCAAAAGTGGATATTTGTTGGAGCTTGAAATATTTTTTTTTCTTTGTTGTTGGTGCAATGTCATTGCTCCAAAATACCTTAGCTTCAACCTCTCCAACAGATATCTTGTAAAAATCAATCAAAAATCAAAATAACATAAATGAATTTGTTCATTAAAATCAAAATACCCAAATTAGGAAAACAAAATTTCAAATTAAATAAATAAATAAAAAGAAAATCATGCTTCCTATTAATCATTGTCAAGGCTTCTATGGCTCAAGAGGGTTGCCTTCAAAACCAATTTGCAACAACAAAATTTTTAGTAAATGAAATCGTTTCAAAACAAATTTCCCAAATTATTTTTTGTTACAATTTTGTAACTTCATCTTCTACTAAATTCAAGGCATAGTAAATGATCAAATATGGCTAGTTTGATACTACTAGATTGTTCTCCACGATTCTAACTTCCCAACGAGCTATTATGCATCTCATTTGACCAAATAAAACTAAAGCTATAACTCTCCAAAATTGAACTATCCAAATAAACAAAATGCTGAAAAATACATGCTTAAACAATTTAATTAGAAATTTCGTTTTTAAATAAATATTAAAAATTTATTTAAAATTAAACTATATACATAATATCAAATCAAATAAATTTAATTAAATAAAAATTACATATATTAAAATTTGAAAACATAAAAAAAGAAAAGAGGTTTTTTAAGCATGGGTTCCTGTCACGAGCTTGCTACTTGCTGCGTCTTCTTCGTTTATCTTTGATAGCTAACTCCTTGTGAACCAGTGGTGAACCTACTCAGAACTTTCACAATCTCACGGCCTCAAAAACGGCTTCCTTGCCTTACAACTGCCTTGGCGTCCCTTCATTCCTTTGGAGAACTTCCTGTGAACTTCGGATGAAAGCTCAAAGAAAACTACTACCACAGCAGACAATATATATACGCAAGGTATTCAGATGCGGAATGGTGTACTCATTTTATTTCAGAATGGATAAAATCTTTACAGAGAGATTCTTTACAGAGATTGACTATCTTCGCATTTATCGGGCTTTATGCTGTCTGCAAGGAACAAGCAATACCGAAGGCTACCTGGCGAAAGATAGGCTCTGCCTTAGAATATGACTTTGACTCATATATAGAATGGATGACTCTCTAAAATGATTCGGTCACTTTAGGTTCTCACCAGCGTCAAGCACTGATGCACAAGATCCCAAATCACTTAAGGACTCGAGTTCTTCTTGTGATGCAAGCAGATCAGACTAAACGTCCGCAGATCAGTGTTCTAACCGAAAGGTGGATGGAATCATTGTTTTTGGGTCCCGCCAGGGCAACATCCACACAAAGATTCCAGTGAATGGAATTATTTCTTTCGAGTAATACCAAGACGATATCCGCACCAAGATTCCTGTTCGAAAAGTAAATCTTATGGAAGATAATCCTGATAGAACAAGGTCGATACTTTTTATCAAAGCCCACGAGAAATATATAATATTGACAAAACAAAGTGGATGCTTTTCGGAAAAGCCCATGGGAAAAATAGTGCATGAATTACTTACACAGTGGAGGCTTTAGTACAGTAAAGCCCACGGGAAATCTAGTCACAATTAAGCCCTTGTGACTGGTACTTATTTTTACAGTATGGATGCTTTTCTCGGAAAGCCCATGTGAACTGTCAGAATACTGTCAATCCAGGGAATCTATCTCTTTTATACAACATTTCGTCCCATGCTTTTGTGTATATCCTGCGGACAATCATTGGTTTCCATAGAACAATTTGATATTGTACTTTAGTTAATACAAGCCACTCCAAATGTTCTCTCATGTATTCTTTAATTGATTTGTTATAAGGAGATGACCTATAAGTTGACCATTCACCTCTTTTCATGTCTTTAAGAGTTCTGTAAATAGGGTGAATGCATTCTACAAGGTGTTGTTCAATACATAAATTACAGTGATTTTTGCAATATTGTTCATGCCATACTGGGTCCGTGGCGGTTCTGCTAACACCATAATCAGCCCACCAATCTCTAAACCATTTACATTGTTGATACCCCTAATAATGGCCAATGGCACTGAATTTTAATTTTGTGTAGTGAGTTCCTACCTTGTCGTCGACGTTGAGGAAGTCCCACCAGAGCTGTTTATATTCTGCAAAATTGTACACCGTATATGGAAAAACGATCTTTGGGTCATTTCTTGGCCATCTAGCAGCAAGTTGAGTCCGAAAATGTCCTGGCTCATTCCAGAGATCCCTTGTCCTGTAGATGCAGGCATATCTTTCATATATGCCTATGCTGGGTCCTCCATGATACCAGATGGTGGCAATATCATGAAAATTTTGTTCTAAAGCTCTATGTGTGATGTCAACATCTCTCCTTGCTTTTTCATATATCATGTCATGAATCCATATACTTCCTTTAGGATACACTTTCCTTTCTAGGAAAAAGTGTTGGATGTCAGTGTGGGGTTGCAAGTTGTCATCCAATACTTTCGTATTTCTTAACTACCAAGTGGGTCTCCAATTTCTCTTGTATTCTTCCTAGTCTTGGTCATCTGGGATAGTCCTTAGTACTTCTTGTTTTTGGTGCTGGTCCCACTCAGTGATGATCGTCATGACATGATCTCTTGCTTCAATATATTCCCTGCTAAGAAAATCAAGGAGACTATTTTCTGCACCTTTAATGTGTTGCACCTGAAAACCAAAGTTTGCAAAAAGAGCTTGCCATCTGGCAAACTTGGCTTCTCCGGCCTTCTTGATGTACTTTGTTAATACATTCTGCAAAGCAGATGCATCAGTTCTAAGCAGAAAGGTTTTGTTAATGAGATAAACTTCAAACGTACTGATGCAATTCCATGCTGCCTTGACTTCTTTTTCTATTATGGAGTAGTTTAGCTCTGTTGGGTTCCATACTCCAGATGCAAATTGAACTACTTGTTCATCCTTTCCAACCTTTTTCTTTAAAATTCCACTCCATCCAATATTACTTGCATCTGATTCTACAATTTTATATGCAATATCATCAACGACATATAAAATAGGCAAATATTTTTCCTTGGCCTTAATATTCTGGACTGCTTTTGTATGGACCTCTGTCCACTCCGGAGGATTCTTCTTCAGTCTTTTATTCAATATTCTTCTGTCACTGGCATAGTCCTGATAGAAGTTGCTGACATAGTTGAGGTAGCCTAGGAACCTTTGCAGTTGGTTCTTGTCTGTTATGACATCTGGAAATTTGTCTGCAAACTCTAATGCATGTTTCTACAGAGAAATCTGCCCATTGCAGATTATATGTCCCAAAAATTTGATAGTGGTTTGGAAAACCTCTATCTTATTTTTACTCAGCACTAAGCCATTGTGCTTAACTAAATTCTTAAATATATTTACATGCTTAAAATGCTCCTAAATATTTTTGGAAAATATCAATACATCATCTATATATACAATAAGCCAGTAAAAATATGGCCTAAAAACACTGTCCATTACCTTTTGGAATTTTGATGGCGTATTCTTGAGACCAAAAGGCATGACATTCTACTCGTAATGTCCTGCTGGTATGCTGAAGGCAGTTTTGAATTTATCTTTTTCAGAAATAGCTACTTGCCAAAATCCTTCTTTCAGATCAAACTTAGAGAAGGTCTTAGCTCCCGCTATCCTTCTGATTAAATCTCCTTTATGGGGTATTGGATAGGTATCATCAGCTAAGATTGAATTTAGAGGCTTATAGTTGATGACTAACCTTGAAATGCCTCTGATCTGTTCAACTCTCTTGTTTACATAGAACCCATAACAGTTCCAAGGACTGTTTGATTCTCTGATCAATCTTCTGCTTAGGAGTTGCTGAATTTCTTGCTCGCAAAGATCTCTGTATTCTTTGCTCATGGGTATTTCTCGACTCTTACAAGGCTTACTAGCATATCCTTCCTTGTAAGTGAGTTCAACTGTGTGCTGCTTCTTTTACCAAAATGCATTAGGTTCTTCCGAGCAACATTCTTCTTCGATCTGTCTCTTCAGATCTCCAATCTTGCTCTTTATTTGGGATAGTTTACGTTGTTCTTCTATTTTAAGAGTAGATTTTAGATATTTTAGATTTGATAATCTGGCTTCAGCTTTGTCCAAATTCTGCACAGATTGGACCATTGTGGAGATTCTTGGATTAGAAATATACGGAAGCTCAATTTTCTTCCTTGTCCCTTTAGATGTGGGGACTGATATAAAATATCTAGCTTTTCCTCCTTTGAGTCTGAGTGACCCATGAGGTTCTCCTACTGCCAGAAAGACATTGCCAGGTATTCAGTCTACTAGAATGTCAGCTACTCCAAATTTCAAATAGACACAACGAGTATCAAAACAGAGAGAGGCTTTGGGTACCTCATATTGGAGCTTTTTGTTACCCAAACCTACTACCTTTCTTTCTGCAACAACCCAATATTTTGCTAGAATGTTCTTCATATTGAGGATATTTATGTCTGCTCCAGAATATAGAAGAGCAACCATTTCAAACATTTTCCCTCTTATGCAGACATTTACTTTGACATGATGTTGCTGATAGGAGATGGTTAATAATCTCATATCTCTGAATCCAAAATTTGGATCCTTCATTCCTTCAGCAACTTGGACTTCTTGATTACTACTGTATGGAGAAGTATCCCATGGCTGATCATCTTCTTCTTCTTTTTCCACTTGTTTACCTTTCTTTAATTCTGCAATTTGAGCCTTCATTGGAGAAATTTTTGCCTTGAGATTGTGAATCTCACGGCTTACCTCCCCTAGAGTGAGTGATCTCACCCTATCAGGTTTCTGATGATGCATTTGAAATGATTTTGTATTTCTTTCATATGAAGCA
The DNA here is from genome assembly GCA_000404065.3 of Pinus taeda. NCBI lineage: Eukaryota > Viridiplantae > Streptophyta > Pinopsida > Pinales > Pinaceae > Pinus > Pinus taeda. The sequence continues at coordinate 87,842 of APFE031134801.1, forward strand.
TCAATGAATAAAGACTTTTTACTTGAACTATTTGAAGCTTTAGATTTGAGCTGATCCATAAAGGCTTCAGTTAGGTGATTTTTCATTTCTCCATCCTCCATGGCTCCTATCTGGGATAGGATTTTCAGCTCGTATTCTTCTGTTGCGGCCATGAGGACCTTTTATTTTTGGGGCTTGGGCTTTTCCCCTTCTTCACTTGATTCACTGTAATATTCAGAATCAGAATCATATTGGGCTTGACAAGCACATTCTTTAGAGTCAGAACATAAACAGTGTGAAGAACCAGAATCTGAATATTGCTCTATATGAGCTTGTAGTTCTTCTGCAGAAGAAGAACTGAAAGAGTCATAGGACGATTCTTCAATCTGATGCTGTTGGGCTATTTCCCTGATCACAACATTAGGGAAACGTTTTGTTTTATGTGCATGAGAACCACATTTCATGCATATCATTGGTCCTCTTCCTTCCTGCTTTACTTGTTTACCTTTTTGAACAAAGGCTTTAGATTTCTTTCCTCTGTTTAGTTTTGACTCTTCACCTTGTGGACATCTGGAGGATGTATGTCCATTTTGCCCACATAGCTAACAAGTAATCTTATTCCATTTGTCCTGCTTAGTTGTGTGTAGGTGAATATCAGAGGGATTATATAATAGTGGGTTCTAGGAACATACTTATAATACCCTTTCTTTGCTCTAGAGGCTTGGCCTCGCATGGTTTGGAATATATTTTCTTGTACTTTGGATACTTTCTTCTGTTCTTGTAGAAAGTTTCTTTAAACTCTCTCTTTTCTCTTTTCTTGGCTTTTCTCCTTTTGACCAAAGGATCATCTGCTTTCAGTCCATACTTGCTGCAGATGGACTTTTTGTCTGGAAATATGGAAAGTTTTTCTAGAGATTTATTTACCTTTGATCTTGTACAAAGACTTACCAGTGTCTTTTTGATGAGAGCATATATCTCTCCCCATGAATATGAATCAAAAGGTAATTGGAAGACTTCTTGCAATCTAATATAATCTACAAATCTGAATGGCAGAGCTGTAAGATATACCTGTTTCCATAACAAGTTCTTTGAATCTTTGACTTCGTAGATTCTCTGCATCCAATCTCCGTGGAAGTCTTCATATTGGGACATTTTGTGGCACTTCAGATTCATCAGAATAACTTCATTTTTATTAGCAATTTCTGTTTCACTACCACACAAATGTTCTAAGATCATTGATGTCAATGCACCTATCATATTGGTGGTAACTGTGCCATCAGAATTGTGAATTACATCTCCTTTCTCATCTTTAAGAACTTATGCTTCCATTTTTTCAATGAGCTTTGGAGAAGATTCTGTCTCCCACGACCTGAGGAGTGTCCCTGTAAAACACTGAACAATAGTCCTGCAAGCATCATTTTCACTTTTTCCTCGAAGATACATGAGCTTATATTCAGTATACATCATATCAATCATTTGCCTGATTTGGCCAACACTCATGTTATCTATATTCCACTCTCTGTGGGACTCTGGGAAAAAATTATGTGCTTCAGGAAGCTTTCCTTTTCCTTCAAGATCAGGTCCTGGATGTCTGGTGAACCTATGCTCAAGAGGTTCGTATATGGGAAAGATCTGTGTAACATGATCTTTTTGTCCTTCCCTTTTTCTTCTTCTTCTTCATCCTTGAATAAGGATGCAATAGTCACTTTTGTTGTAGCCTCAGATTATGAAGAGGTGGCTACTTCTTTGGGGAATAAAGCTAGAAACCTGTTGATAGTTTTAACACGATCTTGAATCTTTATACTTCTTTTAACAAGAAAGGAGTTTGGAACTGGTTTTTCTACTTTTGACAGATTCAACTTTTCAACTTTATTTGTTAAACCAGTTATCAGATTTTTAGTTGTATCCAAATGATCAACTAATTTTTCTTCTACTCCTTCTATCTTAGATAAATATTCTCTTGCATAAGAACGAATCATACTGGAATCAAACTGTACATTGTTTAAACATTTATTTACATCATTAATTGATACTTGGACAATATCAATCTGTTCCTTGACTTCTATTGATTTTGCAACATTTATTTCCAGGCCTTTTAATGCAGTGTTTGTCCAATTTAGTTGTTCAATGGCTTTCTATATTCTTCCATCAATGCCTAAGGCGTTGTCATCTTTATGCATGAGTGGGATGGCCTTGGCTACATTTTGGTTTTCTCCGATAACAATTCCTTTGAAGGGAGGAAATGTTGAAGGAGTTTCAACCTTTGTTCCATCTATGTAGTCCAAGCATGCTTATTTGCTGAAGTGCTTGCAGTAAAAACATTTAATGGAGAAATATTATCTTTCCAGGAATAGAAAGATATCCATGTGTTATTCATTTCCATAAAATGATTCCAATCTTCACCTAATTCTTTCTTCTCTTTGGGAGTATAATTCTTGTCAAATTCATCTGCCTCGGCATTAGTGTACAAATCCCAATTTAACATTTCTTTCATCCATTTTACACTAACCTCAGATTTCATGCATCCATCCATGAGAGGGAAGAATTTATGCATTTCCATTACTGCAGGATTTTTGCAGTCATCAGGAACTGGGCGAAATTTGCAATCTGGTATCACGCAATTTGCTTGCTCAAGATATCCTAGGCCATATTTGGGCTTAGCTGGTCTCATTAGACACATCATCTCAGTCAGCCTTGGGTCTTCTCCTTCTAATGTAACAATCTCATGCATCATGAGTACATGATCTGTATCCTGTTCATGGGGGAAAGGAATATTTGAGCATTTGGGGTTCGGGCGTGGATTAACGGATGTTGAAGGAGGAGCTATGCGAGATCTAGGATTGTGATTGGCATGGATTGCAGTCTCTGCTAAAGTGAGAAGATTAATACTTTCTTGGCACTCAGGACATTTGACTTCTAAAGAGGAATAATTTACAAGCTGTGCTAACTCGTACAAATAATTATGTCTACAAGAAGATGAACTGGAACAAGCAATATCTGCAGTGGAAGGGTCTCTGTCATATTTGGATTGTTTATAAGCGATGTCAATACCTTGGTAGTGAATTGTGGATCTTTTGGGAATATATATGACAACAAAAGACAAATTTTCTATAATATCAGTTGAGGTAATATTTTTTGGCATAAGAGGCTTAGGATTATTTATCACCCAATGCTCTGGAAATGTCATGTCTTCCCAATGGATTGTCTGACGCTCAATTTTCTGATTTTTTGCATCAGTCAAGACAACAACACTTGACTTTGAATCTTGATTGGGTGCATGGCGGATGGCTGGCCACAAGGTGTTAGTGTGACGAAAACAACCTTTGTTTTGAATGGTGATGTTATTTCTCTATTTATACGTTTGATGAAACCATTGACCAGATCTTACAGCTCCAGATTCAAATCACTGGTTTCAATATGAACAATTTTAAGCAGGGGCTCCTGTCACGAGCTTGCTACTTGCTGCGTCTTCTTCGTTTATCTTTGATAGCCAACTCTTTGTGAACTAGTGGTGAACCTACTCAGAACTTTCACGCTCTCATGACCTCAACAATGGCTTCCTTGCCTTACAATTGCCTTGGTGTCCCTTTGTTCCTTTGGCAAACTTCCTATGAACTTCTTGTGAACTTCGGATGAAATCTCAAAGAAAACTTCTACCACAGCAGACAATATAAATGCGTAAGGTATTCAGATGCGGAATGGTGTACTCATTTTATTTCAGAATGGATAAAATATTTACAGAGAGATTCTTTACAGAGATTGACTATCTTTGCATTTATCGGGCTTTATGCTTTCTGAAAGGAACATGCAATACCGAAGGCTACCTGGCGAAAGATAGGCTCTGCCTTAGAATATGACTTTGACTCATATACAGACTGGATGACTCTCTAAAATGATTCGGCCACTTTAGGTTCTCACCAGCATCAAGCACTGATGCGCAGGCTCCCAAATCACCTAAGGAATTGAGTTCTTCTCGTGATGCAAGCAGATCAGACTAAACGTCCACAGATGCAGAGTAGGAGAGGCACTCGACACAAAGACTCAAACTAACTCCGAATGCCTCAACAATGAGCCTTACCCTCATTATATAGGAAATGAGAGGGGACAAGCATTACTGTAGGCTATCAGTGTTCTGACCGAAAGGTGGATGGAATCATTTTTTTTGGGTCCCGCTAGGGCAATATTTGCACAAAGATTCTAGTGAATGGAATTATTGCTTTCGGGTAATTCCAAGATGATATCCGCACCAAGATTCCTATCCGAAAAGTAAATCTTACAGAAGATAATCCTGATAGAACAAGGTGGATACTTTTTATCAAATCCCATGAGAAATATATAATATCGACAAAACAAAGTAGATGTTTTTCAGAAAAGCCCACGGGAAAAATAGTGCATGAATTACTTATACAGTGGAGGCTTTAGTACAACAAAGTCCACGGGAAATTTGGTCACGTTTAAGCCCTTGTGACTGGTACTTATTTTTACAGTATGGATGCTTTTCTTGGAAAGCCCATGTGAACCGTCAGAATACTGTCAATCCAGGGAATCTATCTCTTTTATACAACATTTCGTCCCAGGCTTTTGTGTCTATCCCGCGGACAACCATTGGTTTCCCTAGAACAATATGATATTGTACTTTAGTTAATACAAGCCACTCTAAATGTTCTCTCATGTATTATTCAAGTGATTTGTTATAAGGAGATGGCCGATAAGTTGACCATTCACCTCTTGTCATGTCTTTAACAGTTCTATAAATAGGGTGAATGCAATCTGCAAGGTGTTGTTCAATAGATAAATTACAATGATTTCTGCAATATTGTTCATGCCATACTGGGTCCATGGCGGTTCTGCTAACACCATAATCAGCCCACCAATCTCTGAACCATTTACATTGTTGATACCCCTGATAATGGCCAATGGCGCTGAATTTTAGTTTTGTGTAGTGAGTTCCTACCTTGTCGTCGACGTTGAGGAAGTCCCACCAGAGCTATTTATATTCTGCAAAATTGTACACCGTATCTAGAAAAATGATCTTTGGGTCATTTCTTGGCCATCTAGTAGCAGGTTGAGTCCGACCATGTCCTGGCTCGTTCCAGAGATCCCTTGTCCTGTAGATGCAGACATATCTTTCATGTATGCCTGTGCTGGGTCCTCCATGATACCAGATGGTGGCAATATCATGAAAATTCTGTTCTAAAGCTCTCTATGTGATGTCAGCATCTCTCCTTTCTTTTTCATATATCATGTCATGAATCCACCTGCTTCCTTTAGGATACACTTTCCTTTCTAGGACAAAGTGTTGGATGTCAGTGTGGGGTTGCAAGTTGGCATCCAATACTTTCGTATTTCTTTACCAAGCAGGTCTCCAATTTCTCTTGTATTCTTCCCAGTCTTGGTCATCTGGGATAGTCCTTAGTACTTCTTATTTCTAGTGCTAGTCCCACTCAGTGATGATCATCATGAGATGATCTCTTGCTTCAATATATTCCCTGCTAAGAAAATCAGGGAGACTATTTTCTGCACCTTTAATGTGTTCCACCTGAAAGTCATAGTTTGCAAAAAGAGCTTGCCATCTGGAAAACTTGGCTTCTTCGGCCTTCTTGATGTCCTTTGTTAATACCCTCTACAAGGTAGATGCATCAGTTCTAAGCAGAAAGGTTTTGTTAATGAGATAAACTTCAAACGTACTGATGCAATTCCATGCTGCCTTGACTTCTTTTTCTATTGTGGAGTAGTTCAGCTCTGTTGGGTTCCATACTCCAGATGCAAATTGAAATACTTGTTCATCCTTTCGAACCTTTTGCTTTAAAATTCCACTCCATCCAATATTACTTGCATCTGATTCTACAATTTTATATTCAAGATCATCAACGACATATAAAATAGGCAAATATTTTACCTTGGCCTTAATATTCTGGACTGCTTTTGTATGGACCTCTGTCCACTCTGGAGGATTCTTATTTAGTCTTTTATTCAATATTCTTCTGTCACTGGCACATTCCTGATAGAAGTTGCTGACATAGTTGAGGCAGCCTAGGAACCTTTGCAGTTGGTTCTTGTCTGTTGTGACATCTGGAAATTTGTCTGCAAACTCTAATGCATGTTTCTGCAGAGAAATCTGCCCATTGCAGATTGTATGTCCCAAAAATTTGATAGTGGTTTGGAAAACCTCTATCTTCTTTTTACTCAGCACTAAGCCATTGTGCTTAACTAAATTCTTAAATATATGTACATGCTTAAAATGCTCCTGAATATTTTTGGAAAATATCAATACATCATCTATATTTACAATAAGCCAGTCAAAATATGGCTTAAAAATATTGTCCATTACCTTTTGGAATTTTGATGGCATATTCTTGAGACCAAAATGCATGACATTCCACTTGTAATGTCCTGCTGGTATGCTAAAGGCAGTTTTGAATTTATCTTTTTCAGAAATGGCTACTTGCCAAAATCCTTCTTTCAGATCAAACTTAGAGAAGATCTTAGCTCCCGCTATCCTTCTGATTAAATTTTCTTTTATGGGGTATTGGATAGGTATCATCAGCTAAGACTGAATTTAGAGGCTTATAATTGATGACTAACCTTGGAATGCCTCTGATCTGTTCAGTTCTCTTGTTTACATAGAACCCATAACAGTTCCAAGGACTGTTTGATTCTTTGATCAATCTTCTGCTTAGGAGCTGCTGAATTTCTTTCTCGCAAAGATCTCTGTATTCTTTGCTCATGGTTATTGCTCGACTCTTACAAGGCTTAGAAGCATATCCTTCCTTGAAAGGGAGTTCAACTATGTGCTGCTTCCTATGCCAAAATGAATTAGGTTCTTCTGAGCAGCATTCTTCTTCGATCTGTCTCTTCAAATCTCCAATCTTGCTTTTTATTTGGGGCAGTTTAAGCTATTCTTCTATTTCAAGAGTAGATTTCAGATCTTTTAGATATGATAATCTGGCTTCAGCTTTGTTCAAATTCTCCATAGTTTGGACCATTGTGGAGATTCTTGCATTAGAAATATACGGAAGCTCAATTTTCTTCCTTGTCCCTTTAGATGTGGGGACTGAGATAAAATATCCAACTTTTCCTCCTTTGAGTCTGAGCGACCCATGAGGTTCTACTGCTGCTAAAAAGACATTGCCAAGTATGCAGTCTACTGGAATGTTAGCTATTGCAAATTTCAAATAGACACAGTGTGTATCAAAATAGAGAGAGGCTTTGGGTACCTCATATTGGAGCTTTTTGTTACCCAAACCTACTACCTTTCTTTCTGCAACAACCCAATATTTTGCTGGAATGTTCTTCATATTGAGGATATTTATGTCTTCTCCAGAATCTAGAAGAGAAACCATTTCAAACATTTTCCCTCTTATGCAGACATTTACTTTGACATGATGTTGCTGATAGGAGATGGTTAATAATCTCATATCTCTGAATCCAAAATTTGGATCCTTCATTCCTTCAGCAACTTGGACTTCTTGATTACTACTGTATGGAGCAGTATCCCATGGCTGATCATCTTCTTCTTCTTTTGCCACATGTTTACCTTTCTTTAATTCTGCAATTTGAGCCTTCATTGCAAAAATCTTTGCCTTGAGATTGTGAATCTCACGGCTTACCTCCCCTAGAGTGAGTGATCTCACCCTATCAGGTTTCTGATGATGCCTTTGAAATGATTTTGTATTTCTTTCATATGAAGCATCAATGAATAAAGACTTTTTACTTGAACTATTTGAAGCTTTGGATTTGAGCTGATCCATAAAGCCTTTAGTCAGGCGATTTTTCATTTCTCCATCCTCCATGGTTCGTATCTGGGATAGGATTTTCAGCTCGTCTTCTTCTCTTGTGACCATGAGGACCTTTTCTTTCTGGGGCTTTGGATTTTCCACTTCTTCACTTGATTCACTGTAATATTTAGAATCAGAATCATATTGGGCTTGACAAGCACATTCTTCAGAGTCATAACATCAACAGTATGAAGAACCAGAATCTAAATATTGCTCTATATGAGCCTGTAGTTCTTCTGTAGAAGAAGAACTGAAAGAATCATAGGAAGATTCTTCAATATGATGCTGCTGGGCTATTTCCCTGATCACAAAAGTAGGGCAACGTTCTGTTTTATGTGCATGAGAACCACATTTCATGCATATCATTGGTCCTCTTCCTTCTTGCTTTACTTGTTTACCTCTTTGAACAAAGGCTTTAGATTTCTTTCCTCTGTTTAGTTTTGACTCTTTGCCTTGTGGACATCTGGAGGACGTATCTCCATTTTGCCCACATAGCCAACAAGTAATCTTATTCCATTTGTCCTGCTTAGTTGTGTGCAGGTGAATATCTGTGGGATTATAATAGTGGGTTCTAGGAACATACTTATAATACCCTTTGTTTGCTCTGGAGGCTTGGCCTCGCATTGGTTTGTAATATCTTTTCTTGTCCTTTGGATACTTTCTTCTATTCTTGTAGAAAGTTTCTTTAAACTCTCTCTTTGCTCTTTTCTTGGCTTTTCTCCTTTTGACCAAAGGATCATCTGCTGTCAGTCCATACTTGCTGCAGATGGACTTTTTGTCTGGTAATCTGGAAAGGTTTTCCAGAGATTTATTTACCTTTGAACTTGTAGAAAGACTTGCCAGTGTCTTTGTGATGAGAGCATATATATCTCCCCATGTTCATGACTCAAAAGGTAATTGGAAGACTTCTTGCAATCTAATATAATCTACAAATCTGGATGGCAGAGTTGTAAGATATACCTGTTTCAATAACAGTTTCTTTGAATCTTTGACTTCGTAGATTCTCTGCATCCAATCTCTATGGAAGTCTTCATATTGGGACATTTTGTGGCACTTCAGATTCATCAGAATAACTTCATTTTTATCAGTAATTTCTATTTCGCTACCACACCAATGTTCTAAGATCATTGATGTCAATGCACCTATCATATTGCTGGTAACTGTGCCATCAGAATTATGAATTACAACTCCTTTCTCATCTTTAAGGACTTCTGCTTCCATTGTTTCAATGAGCTTTGGAGAAGATTCTATCTCCCACCACCTGAGGAGTGTCACTGTAAAACACTGAATAATAGTATTACAAGCATCAATTTCACTTTTTCCTTGAAGACACATGAGATTATATTCAGTATACATCATCTCAATCATTTGCCTGAGTTGGCCAACACTCATGTTATCTATATTCCACTCTCTGTGGGACTCCGGGAAAAAAGTATGTGCTTCAGGAAGCTTTCCTTTTCCTTCAAGATCATGTGCTGGATGTCTGGTGAACCTATGCTCAAGAGGTTCGTATATGGGAAAGATTTGTGTAACATGATCTTTTGTCCTTTCCCTTTTTCTTCTTCTTCTTCATCCTTGAATAAGGATGCAATAGTCACTTTTGTTGTAGCCTCAGATTCTGAAGAGGTGGCTACTTCTTTGGGGAATAACGCTGGAAACCTGTTGATAGTTTTAACAGGATCCTGAATCTTTATACTTCTTTTAACAAGAAAGGAGTTTGGAACTAGTTTTTCTACTTTTGACAGATTCAACTTTTCAACTTTATTTGTTAAACTAGTTATAAGATTTTTAGTTGTATCGAAATGATCAACTAATTTTTCTTCTACTCCTATCTTACATAAGGATTCTCTTGCATAATAAAGAATCAGACTGGAATCAAACTGTACATTATTTAAACATTTATTTACATCATTAATTGATACTTGGAGAATATCAATATGTTCCTTGACTTCTACTCATTTTGCTGCATTTATTTCCAGGCCTTTTAATGTAGTGTTTATCCAATTTAGCTGTTCACTGGCTTTTTGTATTCTTCCATCAATGCATAAGGCATTGTCATCTTTCTGCACCAGTGGCATGGCCTTGGCTGCATTTTGGTTTTCTACGATAACAATTCCTTTGAAGGGAGGAAATGTTGAAGGAGTTTCAACCTTTGTTCCATATAATGCAGTCCAAGCATGCTTATTTGCTGAAGTGCTTGTAGTAAAAACATTTAAGGGAGAAATATTATCTTTCCAAGAATAGAAAGATATCCCTGTGTTATTCATTTCCATAAAATGTTTCCAATCTTCACCTAATTCTTTCTTCCCTTTGGGAGTATAATTCTTATCAAATTCATCTGCCTGGGGATTAGTGTACAAATCCCAATTTAACATTGCTGTCATCCATTTTGCACTAACCTCAGATTTCAGACATCCATCCATGAGAGAGAAGAATTTATGCATTTCCATTACTGCGGGCTTTTTGCAGTCATCAAGAACTGGGCGAAATCTGCAATCTGGTATCAGGAAATTTTCCTGCTCAAGATATCCTAGGCCATATCTGGGCTTAGTTGGTCTCATTAGACACATCATCTCAGTCAGCCTTGGGTCTTCTCCTTCTAATGTAACAATCTGATGCATCATGAGTACATGATCTGTATCTTGCTCATGCGGGAATGGAATATTTGAGCATTTGGGGTTCGGGCATGGATTAACGGATGTTGAAGGAGGAGCTATGCCAGATCTAGGATTGTGATTGGCATGGATTGTAGTCTCTGCTAAAGTGAGAAGATTAATACTTTCTTGGCACTCAATACATTTGACTTCTAAAGAGGAATAATTTACAAGTTGTGCTAACTCGTACAAAGAATTATGTCTACAAGAAGATGAACTAGAACAAGCAGTATCTATAGTGGAAGGGTCTCTGTAATATTTGGATTGTTTACAGGCGATGTCAATACCTTGGCAGTGAATTGTGGATCTTCCAGGAAAAGATATGACAATAGAAGACAATTTTTTTGTAATATCAGCTAAGGTAATATTCTTTGGCATAAGAGGCTTAGGATTATTTATCACCCAATGCTCTAGAAATGTCAAGTTTTCCCAATGGATTGTTTGATGCTCAATTTTCTGATTTTTTGCATCAGTCAAGACAACAACACTTGAATTTGAATCTTGACTGGGTGCATGGCGGATGGCTAGCCACAAGGTGTAAGTGTGACGAAAACAACCTTTGGTTTGAATGGAGATGTTATTTCTCTTTTTGTTCATATTGAAACCAATGGTTTGGATCTGGAGTTGTAAGATCTGGTCAATGGTTTCATCAAACGTATAAATAGAGAAATCGGGATAACAGTCAAAATAGACTGGGCCATTCGAAAGAGGAGCAACAATTCCACCTATTAGGGAATCGGTATACTTATTGTGCGTCAGATCTCAGACAGTAGCTAGCACAAAAGTGTGTAATCCTTTATGAATCAAAGGATTGATTCCTACTCGTATGCAACCTGAATGCAGATAGTTTATTTTCAATCTTTTGGCCTCTGCCTGTAGCTCTTTTGGATTTAACAAAGAGATAGTCTAGATGTTATTTGAGTTTTCTTGGACTTGGCTCACAGACTCTTTAATACTAATCCTAGTAGTGGCTTTTAAATGAAAAACAGACAAATCACTATACACTTCTGAGGGAGCTATGGCAGGTAGTTCCCAACGGGCTGAAGGCTGGGGTTCTTCATATTCAAGTTCAGCAACATTTAGAACACGACTAGAACTTGATGCAAACATATCCCTTAAAGGGTTTTCTTCAGTCTTAGAATCTCTCTCTTCTAATTCGCCGAAAGAAAATGATTTCCGGAATGAATCCATTCTTTAATGAGTATTGGATTTAGAATACCGATCTTCTGAACCAGACGTTACTGGCTCTGATACCAATTTAAAGCAGGGGCTCCTATCACGAGCTTTCTACTTGCTGCGTCTTCTTCGTTTATCTTTGATAGCCAACTCCTGGTGAACTAGTGGTGAACCTACTTAGAACTTTCACGCTCTCACGAAGCTCATGTGTATGATCATTTATTTGAAAGGAGGGGTTGGATCATGTGGAGCAGGCCCTTCTTTACATAAATTAAAATTTAATTAAAATGAAATTTGAAAACATTAAAAAAAATAAAAAGGCCTTTTAATTAAAACTAGAAGCTTAGACGTATGAGCATTTATTTGAAAGGGGAAGGACTGGTTCACGTGGAGCGGAAAGAGGAGGAGCCTGGAAAGTTCTAAGGAATAAGGAGGGGGAGGAAGGAGCCAAGATTCACGTAGAGTGGGCCTTTTTTTCCATTAAATGTTTAATAATAATAACAATAATTTATATTTATAATATATTAACAAAGATTACAAATTAGTTAGTAGTTGTCGTTTGGTTTAATTAAATAAAAATAATAAAGATAAAAATTTCATCACAAAATATTGTTGAATGTCATTACCAAAAATTAAGAAATATGATTTATTATCTATTGTTTATAAAAATATATATTTATGTGTTTTTATATTAATATATATAATTGTTTATAATGAAATTTATTTAAATATGTTTTTTAATATAATAATAAGTCATTTTAAATTTGAAAATATGGTGAAAAAATCATAATTCATGAAAGTAGTAATAATAAAAAAAAGGAAAAGTATAAAATAAAAAAGTTAAATAAAACGAAAAACAAAAAATTAATAATTAATAGATATGGGCCCATAATAAGACCTTAACCAATCACTTTACAGCTAAAAAAATTTAAATAGTAATAAAAAATAACAAAAATTAATTGAATTCCTAATGTTAAATTATGGATAAGTGCCATAAATTTTTTTTTTCAAAAACAAACTAATAACAAGTAAAAAGGAAAAACTAAATGCCTTATACCATGCATGCCACAGGTATAATAAGAATCCATGCTAAGTGAGAAAGTTTTTTTAGTTGCGCCAACAAACACTCTACAACCCAGTATAGAGTGGATGTGTAGATATAATGTAAGTGTGTAACCGATTTTAAATTTTGGCTATTTCACAACCAAAATATTTTATAACAATATGACAAGATTCTTAACCATGGATATTTACCCCAATTTTACCATGGATATTACTAACTTGTAATTTAATTAGGCTTTGTTACAATACCATGGGCCAATACCATGGCTTACCAATGTCACATGCCCAAAAAAACATAATTTATTTCATAGTCAATATATTTTAGAACAATATGAAAATATTATTAACCATGGATATTCACCCCCACCTTACCATGGATATTATTAACTTGTAAATAGACTTTGTTACAATACCATGCCTTATCAATACCACGTGCCCAAAAAACAACTTATTTCACAATAAAAATATTTTATAACAATATGACAAGATTCTTAATCATGGATATTCACCCCCACTTTGTCATTGATATTATGAACTTGTGAATAGGCTTCGTTATAATAGCATGGGCTAATACCATGACTTATCAATACCAGATGCCAAAAAATCATAACTAATTTCACAATCAAAATCTTTTTCAACAATATGACAAGAACCATGGATATTCACCCCCACTTTACCATGGATATTATTAACTTGTAAATAGGCCATGTTATAATACCGTGGATCAATGCCATGGCTTATCAATACCACATGCCCAAAAACAATAACTTATTTCACAATAAAAATAATTTATTTTAATTTAATTTTATAACATTTTTTTAATTGAAGCTAAAAGGAAAAATGTTATAATTACTTTTGAGATATATCTAATGTTATGAAACCAGCTCTCAAAAAGATAGAAAAGATAGATCAACGCCTTAGAAATAAGCATGCTCGAGGGGGGAACCTCCTTTACATTACACAAATGAACAATTATTGGATGATACAATTGACAATACCTCCTTTCTATATATAGGAGTCTAAGGGGTCATAATATAATCAGAGCCGACATAACAATAATAATGTAATGGCACAATAATAACAACAGTGAGCTTCTATGGGGCACAATAATAACAATATGGGGATTACATGGGCACAACAATATAATAAGGGGGTTGTACTAATAACAATAAGGGGTTACACTAGTAGTATAGGGACCTCACATGCCCCTCTCCTTCAAAAAGTGTTGTCCTCAATTCTTGAGTAGTTCTTGATGCTTCTGTATAAAATTCTCATCCTTCCATGTGGAATCTTCAGCGGGTAAGTTCTTCCACTTGATGAGATACTTGAAATTGATTGATTTCATAGCTGTCGACTTCTCAGTTCTGTGAATGCTTCAGGTTCCAATATGATTTTTCCTTCCTTGTCAAGTTCTGGGAATATTGTTGGAACTGGGATCTTTGGCAACTTTTGAATGAGTTCTCACCTTGCTTCGCCATTCTTCCATTCATCCCTTGCTTTGTTTATCAAATTTGGTTGGATAATTATACCAACCTCTACCATTTCTGCAACCATATGTTCAATTTCACTCCTTTGGGAATATGGATATCTATAAGGACTAATGTTTGGAGGAATGCTTCCAAGAATCAAATGAATAGCATGATCATGATCATGAATACGTGGGAGACCTTTAGGAGTCTCAAATACCTTGGAATGATTGTCCAAGACTTTTTAGAGATCTGGAGAAATAGACGATTTTGATGTGGGAACCGTTAGCGAACATAATTGTGCAATTACACCTCGTTGTTCTTTCTTTAGAAGATTTGTCATTCCATTAGAGCTAATTATATTTCCTGGTTTCCCTGTGATACCCCTTAATTCAACTTTCTTTCCTTCCGAAGAAAATTTCATGAAAATTTCTTGAAAATTAAAAGCTTTTGTACCTAAGGATTGTAGCCATTAGATTCCTAGTTCAATATCAGTACCACCCATTGGAACAGAAAACATTGGGCTATTCAATACATATTCTCCCATGGATAGCTTGATATTATGGCACTTTCCAGAGCAATTTATGGTTCCTCCACTTACAACTGTCACTTGACACTCTTGTGCTGGATATCAGAAGCAATTCAATTCCTTGGCTATCTTACAATGAATAAAATTATGGGTACTACCCAAATCAATCAACACTATTACCTTTTTCTTCTTGATACGTCCTTCTATTTTTATAGTTTCAAGAGTGGTAATTCTGACCAATGCATTACAAGATATGGTCGGATTCATTTCTTCTTCCTTTGCGGTTGGTTCCTGGTGAGTATCCTTTTCTTTTGATGTTTCTTGATACTTTTCTTCCTGATATTTCACTTCTTGAACCTTCTTCTTCTTGATATGTCCTTCTATCTTGAGAGTTTGAGGGGTGGGAATTCCTGCCATTGCATACAAGATATGGTTTGATTCATTTGTTGTTTCTCTAGGGTTTGTTCCTGGTGTATAACCTCTTCTTTTGATGTTTCTTGATCCTTTTTGTCATTAGGAGGCCTTTCTTGTAGCAACTTTGTCCCACCTTCCTTCCATGTCTTTCTTCAAATCTTCCATGCCTTTCTTCCAATATGCTTTCATATCATTGATATCAGATTCCATGACATAGATAAAACTATTTATCTTTTGCTTATCTAGAATATCCTTTACCCTTATGTTCAATTTTTGAAAGTCCTTAATTTTCTCTGCCATTGAACCCTTTTGTTTGAGATTTATCAATTGGATAAAGAAGGTGTTGCTCTTGGTATCCTCATAATGTGCTATCATTTCCTCCGTGAAAATTGACCACGTGAGAAGTGGTTTACGAGAACAAAGCCCTTTATACCATAAAAATTGATTCGGTTTTAAATAATTAGATGCAATATGTACCTTTTGTAACAGTGGTACACCATGTAGATCAAAATATTTCTCTATTTGTAGTATCCAATTTACCAGATCCTTGCCATCAAACTTCCTCATATCGCATTTTATTGATTTTGGGAGCTCGATCTTGAAACGACTGTAACTTTGTAATATCGGATCTTCTAGTTCTGAAATCACGATCTACAGTAGCCCTCTATGTCCTCCTTCTAATGGCACCAGTCTGATTGAAATTGGATTCTCCAAGAAAGATTTATGCACAATCTCCCAAGTTGACCTGATTATATACCTTTTCAGAAGAGCGAACTTGTGTGAAGTTCCATGTGTCACTGTTTTGACCTTAGGATCTAAAAAATATACACAAAACACTACAGTCTGTCCTCTTTCTGTAACTTCTTAGGAAATTTCAATCTGATGCTCAAAGAGAGTTATGACAATTTTTCCTAGGTCACCTGTTTAGGATGTAACTTGGGCATCTTCCAAAACCCTAATTTCCTCAGATCATATATCCGCAAATATAGCAAGACAAGATCTGAAATTCGAACCCAAGGTTTAAATCGATTTCTTCTCAACTGGGATTTTTTTTTAGCTTCTGAAACTTCGTATCAACAACGTTATATCGAAAATTCCATGATAACTCATTTTAGATGAAATTATGGAGCTTACAAAAACCCTAATTGCCTCAGATCATACCTCTGAAAGTATAGCAAGATAAGATCTGAAATTCGGACCTGAGGTTTAGTGTGATTTTGTCTCAACTAGGTTTTTGTTTTAGCTTCTGAAACATCACAGAAAAAAATGATAGAGAAAATACCACAATGATATGTTTGGAGCAGCGAAACCCTTGAATCCAAATATCTGATACCAAATGTTATGAAACCAGCTCACAAAAAGATAGAAGAGATAGATCAACGCCTTAGAAATAAGCTTGTTCGAGGGGGAAACATCCTTTAAATTAAACAAATGAACAATTCTTGGATGATACAAATGACAAGGCCTCCTTTCTATTTATAGGAGTCTAAGGGGTCATAATATAATCAGAGCCGACATAACAATAATAATGTAAGGGCACAATAATAATAATAGTGGACTTCTATGGGGCACAATAATAACAATATGAGGACTACATGGGCATAACAATATAATAAGGGGGTTCTACTAATAACAATAAGGGGTTACACTAGTAGTATAGGGACCTAACATCTAAATCCTCTATCCTCACAACTACTAAAAATATTACCATAGGAATTAATTAAGGTTTTAATAAAATTGAAAATGAGAATACTTTCATATTTAAAGACGTGGAATTTATATAATATAAATAATATTAGTAAGAACCAACATAGATCCATCTTAAGTAAGGATCCAATTAATGACAACTAGCAAAGCGAAGGGGGGAGAGGGGGGTGAGAGGGAGGGAGATAATGACAAAGCTGAAGGGAAGAGAGAGAGCGAGAGAGAGAGTTGGAGGGGGAGAAAGAATGAGAAAAGAACAAAGGAGAGATGGAGAGAGAGTGGGGGAGGGAATATAAAGAGAGGGAGACACAACGATGGAGGAGAGAGGAAAGGAGAGAGAGTGATATTGAAAGAGAGTGTGTATGTTTGGCGGTGAGATAAAGAGAGTGAATAAGAAAGAGATATAGATACAAATATAGATATTATATAGTTTTATATAACCAACCTAGATCCATCTTAACCCCGTATCTATCAAGTGTTGAGAGAGATCAAATCTATTGAGGTGCAAACCTTTCCTCAAGTTTTACACTCAAAAAAGAGATTTGCACCTTGAGAGATTGGATCCCTCTTGGCGCTTGATAGATCTAGGGTTAAGATGGATATAGGCTAGTACATAATATACAATGTAATTTGAATGGGTGTATACATACATACATATATATATATATATATATATATATATATATTATATATATATATATATATATATATATATATATTATATTATATATATATATTATATATAGAAAGAGAGGAGAGAGAAGAGAGAGAGCAGAGAGAGATAATTTCTTGGTTGCGATGGTTTTTGATGGTAGTTAAAAATAATTAATAATTAATATTTATAATTTAATAAAACTAAATACAAATAACTTAATTAATCTAGGTTAATTAAAGAAATATAATTAATAATAATATTATTTACATATTGAAATTAATTAAATTTTACAAAAATTAAAATAATGTACATTTTTAATTAGGTGATGAAAATTAAACAAATTTTGAAGAAGCATCATTTGCAAACCATAAATCCAAACTCAACAAAATCAGAGTCATTGGGTAGTTGACGAGAAACCACACTCAATGAAGCAATCAAAAAACAAATCCAAGAAAAATGAAAATCCTGCAAAAATCCCACAAAATGCACAAGACCAAATGGTCAAAATTTATATAGAGAGTCTCCAATAATAAAGTAGAAATGGGGGGTTGTTTTACCACAACAATAGCGACACATATGGAAGAACCAATTATCTTTGGTTAAAAAGATAAAGAGCTTCAAATTTATCAAAAGGTTGAAATGATGAATCTTATTAGCCTTCAAAATCGAAACATTTCCCATGGACCTAACATTAATTGATCAAGAAATATAAGTTTTAAAAAATAAGTACTTGAAGCAAACTAAGTCTAAAATCATGAATCCATGTTTTTAGGGAAATATTTAATTTTAAATTTATCTTCTATGAGTGACAATAGAGGTATAGGTTGGAAGTTTAAAGAAAGTATACATCCATTAATATAAATAATTTCCCTTACCCGACATCGCTTTGCTGCCAACAAGGCCCATAACCTTAGCGAAGTTGTCTTAGTACCACACAAGCATAGCCCTGTAGCCAACGAGCCTGTTCAATACCCTGACGTGTTTACCTGTGAATCCCACACATATGCATTTTCAACCCTCTTTTACCTCTCTTTTGATAAACTTTATTTAGATAATTTATTTTTTAGCAATTGGGTGAAGAGGGCAGGGTGGTACAAGAGATTTTAAATGCAATGACTCTAATACTCATAAAAGCTTGACTCCCTCAACTTTCCCTACAACTATCAATCTAGAGGCTCTTTATGTGAAGTGGGGGAAATGGGATAGATTCATTGAGTTAGACTCAAACTAGTTCTTTCCTTGAAAAGATGAAATATATTACTTGGAAAAGATGAAAGTTCCTCCATGGGAAAAGAATTAAGGAAAGAGGACTTTAGAATTTAAAAAAGATGTCCCTTTAAGGTAAATGACAACCCATAAAATTGACAGAGTAAAAATCTTTCATGTATGATGACCAATGTTGGGTGAGAGAAATCCCTTCCATATAAATCTTGGTAAGATTTCCAAAACCAATCCATAGCAAAGTTGAAATCAACACTGTGAAAATTGCAAAAAGAAGAAAGAAAATTCAAATTAAAAGAAAAAAGTTAAATTAAAAGCTAAAATTGAAAGACAATATCAACAATACAATATATGAAGAATGTCTCAAAAAAATAACAAGTATCATAACAAAATACAAGTTTTTCTTAGATCTTGTTAAGTTGTCTTGCAAAGTTGTAATTTATTAGACTGTTATTCAAATAAAAATTTTAACTCTAGATAACAATTATAGAAAAAGGTGAATCTAAATAATAAGTTTCTCCACTTAAAAATTTCTTGTTTGAAAGCTAAGCCTTCATGGAAATATTGCAACACTTTTCTAATAAAAATGAGGGTTGTGAAATAAACCAGAGGTTCAAAGATTCCCTGATTTAGTTGATTTGCAAATTGATTAGTGTGATAACTGCTAAGCCAAGTTCAAAAGCAAAACCAAGGAGAATAAATTCCAAATCTAAGCGAGCAAGGGTATAAAGTTTTCAAAGTGATCCTTTAAGACCTAAAAAAATAGTCTTTAGATTAGTAAAACTAAAAACAAAGTTGAAACAAAAAAAAATCATAAGAAATTAGTGACAAATGAAAATGGGCATATGAGACTTACCTTGAAGAATTTCACTAAATGTTACCTGAAGGATGTTGAATTTCTCAAAAAAGGTAACTTCTTCTTTTAATTGAGATTAATAGTATGAAGAAATTGCATTCTATGAAAGCTTCATTTGTCCAAAATCATCACGTATTGAGTTTAAACTAGCGCAAACATTAAAATAGAAAAAATAATGTTTCATGTTTAAGGAATTAGAAATAAACAAGTCATCAGAAATAAAAACGAAATTGTGCTTTGTTATGAATTGCGACAACAATTATTCCTTTTGTCAATTTTTCTTCCTCTGATTTTATATCAGCCCCAAAGTATTTATAAAATCCCATGGAATCAATCCCAAAGTTCGAACTAATGCAACAATGGTGTATAAGTATATGTATGAAGAGGACTCAGACTATTGCATGATCAATTAAGTGGAGCGGTATTTAAAAAACAAGAAAAACACAAGAGAACTGAAAATCAAACATAAATTTTCCATGATCCATTACTTTTGCGTATTTTTTATTTGCTTACCAATCTGCTGCATTAACATAGTCACTTCTCTGTAATGACAAATAGTGCATTTTGATCCGAAAGAGTGGTCAGATTTCTGGCCCTTCCACACAACTTGGATGAATATAGTCTGGGAGGAACATAACATTGCTAAAAGGAATTTTCTTTGTTGTTTTAAGAGCAAGCTTCTACTAGAGGGATCTAGTTGTAGTAGCTCGACGGGAGTTATGATAGGTTTGCTCACAAAGGAAGATTAAAAAAATTTCTGGGCTGGAAAGGACCAGGCATATCATTAGTGCAAGGCATGAGTCATCTTAACTTATGGAATTGAAGTTTCTGGAAGAGAATTGAAATAAAATTTTATTAGTTAGTCGAGCTTTCGGGCTTGCGAGTGGTAGAAGAGTGAGAGAGAATGTAGAAGCCCAAAAGGAAGAGCCTGAATACAATTAGAAAAAGGTTTCAGGCATGAGAAGTGTGGGCTCAATAGAGAAGAGAGAGAAGTACCTAGAGCCGGGATACTTGGAAGGTATTATGAATTGGAATTTGGAAGGAGTTATGGGCTTTTAGGTATGTGGGTTATTAAAGCAGAAGTGGGGTCACTAATCATAAGATAGTTCAGTAATATTATATTAGCATGAGTGGGGGCCAAGCACGCAAATCAAAGTCGTGATGATGCGAAGCCTAGACGCCGCATGCCCAAAAAATTTTGGAATTATATTTTAAGATGTTACATTCTTTCAGGTTTCAGGGTAGCATGAAAAGAAAGAATAAATGTGGCAAAAAGGTATGGAGAAAGAGTAATCAAATGTGACTCCATGTGGGCATGGAAAACAAGCTAGATCATCGGGTAATGGATGAGTTGACTAGGGGTTTATAAACAATTTATAAAACTAAAAGGAAAGTTATGAGATGATTTCCTCTGGAACAACTAAGGGTTTGAATCTGACCGAGCTTAGAAAAATGCAAAATTTCAGAGAAAGAAGAGTTATAACCATGGATAGGCATAATTTTACAATTGCTGCAAGATTCTTTGCACTTTTCTTTGGCTTTCAAGAAATTTCTTTGATTGATTGTTTGAAACTTGAAAAGTTAAAGTCCCGCGACAAGTTAGAACAAGGGATAACCAAGTGTTTCATTTCAGTTGTATCGAGAAAAGAAGAAAGACATGATTATGAATTCTCTTGCAAATTTGTAAGGCAAAGGAAATATAAAGCGAAGCACTTGTACAAAGCACATAAAATGAAAATTATGACGAGAAAGAAAATAATTCCTTGAGAATTTTGTGAATTGGAAAAGGCTATTTGTTCGCTTTATTCAAGTCTTCAAATCAAGCCAACGAAGACCCACAAAAGAAGTACAAATGAGAAATAAAA
This sequence comes from Pinus taeda, assembly GCA_000404065.3. Lineage (NCBI taxonomy): Eukaryota > Viridiplantae > Streptophyta > Pinopsida > Pinales > Pinaceae > Pinus > Pinus taeda. The sequence continues at coordinate 109,201 of APFE031134801.1, forward strand.
TTACTAAAAGGGAAAACAATAGTTGAAAGTAAACTAACAACATATGAGTATGAACATGTGCACACATACCTGAAAGAATTGGATAGCAAGATTACCTTCTAGATCTTAACATTCCCCCATGCATTTTCTTTAGAATTAGCATATGTTCAAAATCATCTATTTATTTAATCTAAACTAAATGCCAAGTCATGAGATATTAATTTGTATCCACTTAATATTTACATTGAAGGACACGAGTGGTAAAAGTGACCATATGGAAATGCTTGTGAATTGGGAAATTGACTTTTTCAAAAGCGCCTAGGTGTAGCGATTCTTTTGAACTTCACCATTCATGATTTTCTTTGCAAATAACAATTTCAACAATGTGATGAAGCTTGTGAAGAAAGATAATCAAGCACAACATGGGTGTGTAAGATATTAAGATATTAGATGACTCACATGCTCTAAGTCACTCTTTGCTAAAATATCAAAGGAAATACTTGGGCTCATTTCTTACTTATTGAAAATCTGCAATATTGAAAGAGATACAAATAGAAAAGTAATATAAATTTAAACTATCCTATTCCTTATCCTAATCTAAAGAGAAGATTAAAACTAGGTGAAATTGTACTTCCAATGTAACCATTCAAGCATTTTATTTTTTGCAGAAACAAACACATCAAATATCAGTACTAAAAATAGAATTACAACTAAAGTTTTAAAAGAAACATTGAGCCTACTATGTACAATAATTTCTAATGAATTAAACAAAATAAATTTATAAACAACATACTTCTCTTGGCATGAGTTCTCCAACCATGTTCCTATGGGGTCATAAAAGCCAGCATGAATTTCTATTAATGGTTGAAGTAGACTTGAAAGAAGAGAGGATAACATGGCAAGCTCAAATGATGGATTTTTAAGTGTTGGAGCCTACATAACACAACTAGTATTATGTACATATGATAAAATATCAAAAATCTTATATGTAAGTGGACCTTCCAAATAAATTTCAAATGGATAAAAAAAGTTTGGATGGAAGTTAAATGAATCTTTCATAAGATCATCAATTGGGTTAGGTGACTGGTCATATGGTATTGATGCACTCTCAAGTAATGATTCATGTGGAAAATGCATTGTAGAAGAAAGAGAGAAGTGATAAGACATGAAGATTAAATGAATTTGGAAAATTAAAATCTCCTGATGCTCATGATTATGATTTGGAATTTCATTTTCCCATTTAGTCAATGCATCTGACACTCGTGTTTAATACTTGATTTCTCCATATGCCAACATAGGTTATCTAAAAATCGAAAAATCAAAGAAGAAAACAAATTTGAAAATAAGAAAAAGAGTTGAAGCAAAAATAATAAAATTGCATCCATATTTACACTATCATTACAAGATGGATTAATAGGACAACTTTGGAACCAATGATTATTCTCAATTTTAGGGTTGCCACTAGAAGGGAGTTCCAACAATATTTCATCAAAACAAGTTCCCAAGAGAGAATCAAAATGAGTTTCGTTGAAAACTTGAAAATCAGTCTCATCAAAATGTTCAAAATTATATTTGCATTCAGTCAAAGGAAATAAAATTAAAGCATGAGAATTTAATTGATTGAAATCTGTTTTCGAACATGATTTACTTTGTAAAGGATTAGAATCTATGACATCAAAATAGGGATACTCATCAAATATAACTTCCCTTTCCTAAACATCACCTGGCTTATTTAAATTAACATCATTAAAAGTATAAAAGGGAAGTTGAGAAATATCGTTAATAGGAAATGAATCATCATCCAAACAAGTCACATTCTCAAAGGAATCAGAACTAGTTGATGGAGAGATTTGAAAAAAAAGATTGAGAAGATCATTACTAAATGTAATTAGATTTGAAAAAAGATTTGGGTACAAAAAATAATGATTGCCAGAATATAATGAATTAGATGTTGGCTGAAATTTTTTATCATCATGATTTACAACATCATTAATAGAATTAGAATCCTGACTAAATGAAAAAAAATAGTTGTAGAAGTAGAAATTAGTTCTAAATTTACCTCTAGAAAAGAAAGATTAATATGTTCATTATTTAGATATGTTCTTGATTTATTTTTACTGGCCCTTCTTGTTGTCCACTGCAATTATTAGGAAATGCTTCAACTACATTTTCAAATTTCATATTTATATTTGTATGATCCATTTCAGAAATACGAAAGTGTGTGAAATAATTTTCTAAAGATTGTGGCTGTGATATATTTTCAAGTTGATTTATAAACTCAATGAAATCAATTTCAGATTCAATATTAACTAATGAATTTGAGGCATCATATTCTTCATTATTTGATTTGGTATGTAGGAACAAGAGAGGTAAAATATTCAATCAGATCTTCTCTTGAAGGTAAATCATTGAGATGGAATCTATAGAAAAGTGACCAAAATCTAGCGTAAATTTCCTTTAGAGACTCATTTTCATGCATGAAAATATTTTCATTTCAAAATAGAAATTTTCATAATTATAATTTTGATGGGCTGATAGAAATACATTCATAAAAAGTATTAAATTAGCTGGAAGTGTTTTGAACCATTTGTGAATCCGTCCTCGAAATGTGAGAGTAAACAACATGTAGATTTCATTGTCATTAGTAATATTGAAAGATTCATAATTATCGACAAATATATCAAGATGATCTAAAGCAGAAATTTTACTCTCACCATCATGCTTCAAATTAGACAAGGATTGAAGATGCTTCTTGGGCATGCCTTGGTAAGTTTGCGTGAGATGAAAGCATGACTCAAAATATGAATGCACATAGGAGCCATGGTTAGTTAAAAAAAAAAAAACAAGACCCCACACAAATAATCAATCTATGTCCTCCTTTTAGTCCAAACAATGTTGATGGCCAAAAATTAACTCATCAACATTTGGGAAGGCCATTCGGTTAGAGTCCCAAATCAAAGTTATCCGTTTAAATGATGGCTTTGACTAGTTCTATTGGGTCCAATTACCCTTTCTCTCTCCTCACTAACTTGTGATATTTCTAATTAACCATCAACAAGAAGAGAGATATCTGAATTACTATCTTGCTATGTTATGCTCTTGACCTGCGAGAAGATGTCAGAATACCAAATATACGAAGAAATACAACCAAGAACACAGAACAAAATGAGAAATAACAACATGTATTTTATTATTCAGAGATGAAAGCAATGTTCACTTGCCTCTTCAAGGGGGCAACCTCCAATAAAGTAAGGCTCGATTACAGAATAAGACACGACGACCTCAATGGGGAGTCTCTATCCTTTATATAGGATTCATACATGCAATACCATGGGTCAGTACCATGGTTCTCTTAATACCATCTATCTAATACCATGTCCCGTTTGCAACTAAATGTGGTCCCTTTCTTTAAATGTGGGTCAACCATTTACAATTATTAATATGGGCTTTATTGACTCTTTAACTAATTATAACGATGACTCGAACTTATTACATAAATAAGGGGGTTAGGGTTGGACACTAACATGCCCTCCCCCATAAAAACAACCTTATCCTCAAGGCTGAAGCTGCAAAAACTGCTGAATAATAGTGGCTGGTTCCTAGGTCGCATCTTCTGCAGATGTGTCTTTCCACTTGACGAGGAATTTCTTGATTGTGCGGCCACGCAGATGTCATTCTCACTTGTCAAGGACCTGTTCAGGTTGGAGCCAGATTGAACCTTCTTCATCCAATTTAGGTAGATTGGTTTGAATTTTGCAATTGTTCCCCACCACTTTCTTGAGGCATGATACATGGAAGACGAGATGGATTTTTGCATTGGGTGGCAAGGCTAGCTTGTAGGCTACTTTTCCAATGCGTTGAAGTATTTGATATGGTCCATAGAATTTTGGAGATAATTTTTGACGACCCTTGTCTTTGAGTGATGTTTGCTTGTATGGTTGTAGCCTCAAGAATACCTGATCCCCTTCCTGAAATGTGTGCTCCGAACAATGTTGGTCTGCCTGTTGCTTCATGCGATTCTAAGCTTGATGGAGATTATCTTTGAGACAGACTAGCATGGTTGCATGGTTCTGTAGGAGTTGATCCACTGCTTGCACCTTAGAGCATCCAGGGATATAAGAAGTAGGTGAAGGGGGGAGTTGACCATAAAATACTTCATATGGAGTCATCTTGGTGGCGGCATGATAGTTAGTATTATACCACCATTCAGCTAAAGATAACCACTGTACCCATTGATGTTGATTTTCTGAAGTGAAGCACATGAGGTAGGTCTCCAGACATTTGTTGACTGCTTCACTTTGGCCATCAGTTTGGGGATGATAGGAAGTAATTAGTTGGAGTTGGGTGCCTTGTAGCTCGAAACGTTCCTGTTAAAAGTTACTGGTGAAGATTGGTCACAATGAGACACAATGGAAGTGGGCATGCCATGCAATTTGATGATATGGTCCATGAAAGATTGAGCCACCAAAGTGGGGGTAAAAGGGTTGGGTAGGGCGCAAAAACGAGAATACTTAGAAAGTCTATCCACAACTACCTGATGACTGACTTGTTGCTTGACTTTGGAAGACCAGCAATGAAATCCATAGAAACATCCATCCAGATTGAGGCAAGGATGGGCAATGGTTGTAAAGTGCTTGGGGACTTGACTATTTATCCTTTGTGGCACTGACACACATCACATTCAACTACAAAAGTAAGAATGTTAGTTTTCATGCGTGTCCAAAAGAAGGAATGGCGAGTGTGAGCATAAGTCTTCTAAAAGACTGCATTGCCTGTAGTGGGAGATGAGTGTGACTCTACCAAAATGCACATTTTGAGGGTGGATGTCAGTGATATCACTATTCTATCCTTGCAGCGAAGAATCTCATCCTTCCAAGAGTAGCCCACTGTGGAATTAGTATCTGCTTGCAAGTTATTAATGAGTTGGGAGAGCGAAGGATGTGAAAACCATTCCTTGCAGGCTTATTCAATCCAATCTGGAATGGGAAGAGAAATTGTTAGCAGGGCATTGTCCTCCTCAAATTGGCATGATAAAGCATCTTCTACAACATTTTCGTGCCCTTTCTTGTAAATTATCTCATAATCATATCCCAACATTTTGGCTAGCCATTTATTTTGCTGTGGCAAGTATAGCCGTTGCTCCAAAAAATATTTAAGGCTTCGATGGTTTGTGTGGATTTGGAAACACCTCCCCAATAAGTATGGTCACCAGGTATCCACTGCATGTAAGATGGCCATCATTTCCTTCTCATAGGTAGATTGTTCGAAATGTTTCCCAGTTAGTTGTTGGCTGGTGAAGGCCAAGGGTCGACCTTCCTGCATTAAGACCGCCCCAATACCCGTACCTGAAGCATCACATTCAATCACAAAAGATTTGGTGAAGTCAGGTAGTGCCAATACGGGAGTGGAACACATGGCCTGTTTGAGAGCTATAAACGTCTGTTGTGCTTCATCAATCCAAAGGAATGAATTTTTCTTAAGAAGGTGAGTGAGGGGTCTAGCAATGCAACCATAATTGCAGAAATATTTTTGATAGTAGCCGATGAGAGCCATTAATCCTCTCAAACTCTTCAAGGTCTTTGGTTGGGGCCAATCCTGTATTGCCTGGATCTTTTAGGGATCCACCCTGACACCTTCACGCCCCATAACATGGCCCAAATAATCGAATTCTTCCATGCCAAAAGAGCACTTGGAAAATTTGACAAATAATTTATGATTTCGGAGCAGTTGCAAGAGCAGGTCTACATGACGAAGATGTTTTTCCCATGTGAGGCTATAGAAGATAATGTCATAAAGAAAAACAAGGACAAATTTTCTGAGATATGGTTTGAGCAGGTGATTCATGAGGCTCTGAAAAGTGGATGGGGCATTACAGAGATGAAATGTCATGACCAAGAATTCATAATGGCCTTCATGAGTTCGGAAAGAAGTCTTGGGAATTTCTACTTCTTTCATGCATATGTGGTGATAGCCTGAGCGAATATCTAGCTTAGTAAATAATTGAGCACCATTTAGTTCATCCAGAAAATCATCAACAATCGGGATGGGGAATTTATCTTTGACCGTAAGCTTGTTGAGGGCCCTGAAGTCTAGACACATGTGCCATTCCCCATCTTTATTGAGCACAATGACCATAGGTGATGAATAAGGACTGATGCTAGGACGAATGACACCAGCTTCCAGGAGTTCCTTGTTGATTTTTTCAATTTCATTCTTTTGGGTGAAAGGGTATCTATATGGGCGCACATTCAGTGGTTGTGCCCGTGGGACCAAAGTGATGCTATGATCATGTTCCCCTCTAGAGGGTGGAAGCTCATGAGGTTTGTCAAAGACCTACAAGTGGTTGTTTAAGACTTGTTGCATCTCATGATGAATATGAAGAGTAGTGGGATTGATGGCCTGGATGGCATTAAATTGGGCGATAACTCCATGATGGCCCTTTTTTAACAACTCCCATTCGATGTGAGTTGATGATAAAAGGAGTACCTGTCTGGAGTCCACAGAGGGTATGCATGTGGTCCTTCTGCTTAAAGCTCATATATAACTCTTGGAAACCCATTGTGATTGGGCTTAGTGTGCGGAGCTATTTAGCACCCAAGCCAATGTCACAACAACCCATGTTGATGGAAAGCATGTGGGTCTTTAGGTGGTAATCTCTCATCTGAAGTTTGATATTTTCGCAGCGGCCTTCAAATTTAATTGTCCTCCCATCAACAATTTGGACCTGGAAATTAGAGACTACTCTGACAAAACAATGAACAACAACTTCTGCAATTCTCTAATAGATGAAGTTATGCGTGCTGCCACTACCAATCAATAGTACTATGGGGCGATGTTTAATAAAACCTCTGATTTTGAGCATTTGGGGACAAGAAATGCCTGTGAAAGCATGGAGCAAGGTAACTGGTTCTTCTGGTGTAGCTGGGACCTCAATGTCCTGCTGGTTGTCCTCATCTTCCTCCTCTGGTCCCTCAAAGGGTGGGGCTTCCTCAGATGAACTATGATTAGTAGCATCAATTTGAAAGAATTTGGGTTCCTTGCATTTATGCCCCAGGAAGTATTTTTCATCACAGTAGTAACACAATCCTTGCTTTCTTCTTTCAGCCATTTCTGCAGGGGACACCTTTTGAACCTTAAGTGTTTAGGTAGTTCCCTGAGCCTGGGTGGGGTGTCCCTTGGCTATGAAATTTGGATGAGACGACTGGGTCGCTAAAGCATGTTCCACTTCAATAGCCTTTGTGCAGGCTTCCATCCATGTGGCTGTGTGGTGCATTCAGACGTGGGCTTGGATGGAGCCTTTGAGACCACTTATAAAACATTCCAAGTAGAATTCATCTCCCAGACCTACAATGTGGAAGGCTAATGTATAAAAGGTTGTAATATAGTCATTTACTGTGCCTATTTGTCTAAGCTTAGTAAGACGACCCAAAAAATTATATTCACAGTCAAAGCGGTAACAAATGGATTTTGTGAACACCTGCCAAGTAATTGTCCTTGGATAGCATTTCTGATGCCACTGCCACCATTGCCATCTTTCTTGGTCCAAGTAAATGGCTCCCACACGTATCTTAGTCTCATCATCTACGATGTGATTCAGAGTGAAATATTGGTCCATTTGTGATAACCATATTGCCGGATTAGAGCCATCAAATTTGTACATGTCCAGCTTGGGTGGTTGAGGGTGGGAATGTTGGTGATTTCCAATGAAGTGAAGATGATGGATAGATTCTCCTTCATGATCTTCATTAAAAGAACATGCCTCTCATTGCAATGCCGACTTTCCCATTGTGACTGTGTCGAGTAATGTATGGATCCACACCCTTGAAGCCTCCAACCATTTTTCAATGGTCTCCATCTTCTCATTGGCCATGGCTTGAGCTCTGGTTTCTACCATACACAGATCTGGGTCACTTTTTGTCACTTTGAAAAAATTTGGGACCACTCGAAAATTGAAGCTAACAAGTGAATGGTACCACCTCGCTTAGCTTGCCGTCCTGATTCTTATGGGCTAAGTTTCTTATAAGTGTCCTAGGAGGGCCTCAATTTTTATTTTTATTTTTTTATTTTATTGTTATAACTCCAAAAGGAGTTTTACTCCTTGCTTATCAATACTGCAGTAGCCAATTTCCAGAAAAGTTAATCCTGCCCCATGTCCTGCGAGAATCGCCCCAGGGTATAGGAGCCACAAGCCTCCCTGCACAAAGGGTCAGATCTATCTGCAAAACCCTCAACTACTGAATGTGAGTTGGACTGCCGCAATGACAGAACCCTGTATGCTAGATCTGAATGGTATTGTGGTGGTAGACCTTGAATTGGTGGATCTAATTGTTGCGGCAGTGGTAGAACCCCAACTGCTAGATCTGATCTGGTAGAGAAGATGATGGGAGATCTTCAGAGAGACAAGAGAACTATAGCCTCAAAGAGTGTTAGGTGCTATAGATCATAATATACATAAGGTTCCAACAATAGTACTTGACCAATCTTTCAGGGCACTAACTAAGGAGGATCAACCATACCCTTAGTCGTACTACTCGACTACCCTATTGTACGTGCAAGTAATCTCCCCGAGTGTTGTTCTTGGTGTACTGTAGCAGCAAGACGGCATACAGTTTATCTACGGTGAGGTTTCAGGTGAGCCTAGGGGGCTTTCGATATACCCAGAGGGTATGTGGAAGACAATCCGTGCACAGTTTTGTCTAATGCGCTACTACTTGAAGGGGTACCACAGGGGTTACAAGGGAGTCCAACAAGTATTAATTCCCATTGTATTTCTTACGTGCATGCCCCCCCAAATCCGTAGGTTTATGCGCTTAGCGACAGATCCCATGGTTTAAAGACACTGGAACACGTCTCTAGCCAAAAAAAAAAACCTGCTAAAAATGGAGATACCACCACCCCTGTAAAGCACTCTGATACCACTTATTATGCTCTTGACCTGTGAGAAGATGCTAGAATACCAAATATACGAAGAAATACAACCCAGAACACATAACAAAATGAGAAATAACAACATGTATTTTATTATTCAGAAATGACAACAATGTTCACTTGCCTCTTCGAGGGGGCAACCTCCAATAGAGCAAGGCTCGATTACAAAATAAGCCACGACACCCTTAATGGGGAGTCTTGATCCGGATTTAAATAGGAACGCAATAAAATACAGAGATAACCATATACACAAAGATGCAATGGAAATAATGCTTCATTTCAGTAATGGAAAATACCGAAATATGCTTACAACCAGAAATGGAAATAAACCAGCTAGGGCGATGGTAGCTTATCTCTACGAAGAGATGTGTGGCTACATGCCTCTGAACTCTTCCAAACTATGTTACAATGAGGCTCGAAGGTCTATTTATTGTTGAGAAACAATGGAAAACCCTCCAAATTCCAAAACCTAACCCTAGAAGATGAAACGCCAAATTGTGGGCCCCGTTTTGGGTAAATTGGTACATCAATTTCCTCGGGTCGTAACTTTGGCATACGATCTCCGTTTGATGCGTATGATAGCTCGTTAGAAAGATCTATCCAAGAAATACCACTTTGGGAAGGGCAACATCGGTCCATGGACCCATGTTGCCCCCAAATTTCCCAAAAAACGTCGTTTAGGGCCTCAAAACGGCTCCGGAAGTTCAGGACCCGAAAAAACTACTAAAAATAGTAAATTGTGCTACAATTACGGAAACTGAAAAAGATGAAAGAGACAATTGCGGGAGTCCAAATGGGATAGGTGGGTGGCCACCAACATCCACTTGGATCATTCCTCCCCCCTTAGGAAGTAATGGTCCCCATTGCGTTGAGTTCCTCCATCTGCTGAACTTGTCCTGCAATCTCTGATGTGTCCAGTAATGGTGGGAAGCATGGTCGACGACAATCCACATTGAACACTTGGTGCAGGTGAAGGAATGGAGGAATGATGTGCTCCAAAGCATTATTCCCCATAGCCTTGGTACTACTGTAAGGACCTTGTCGGAGTGGTCCGAGCTTCTGATGGGTTCTGGTAAGGCGTTCTTTCTGTCGATGCAACCAGACTTTATTGCCCACCTGAAAATTGTGTGGTACCCCTGTGGGTGAGGAGAAGTTGTTCCTATGTTCTGTCATGACCGTATCCCTTTGCTGTTGCTTCTGTGTGGAGGAACCCTTTGTGGGGGTCATGGATATAGGAACGATCTTCCCCTTACTTTGGGAGTGAACCAGACAGATGAATTTCATGGTCTGGGAGATGAGCTTGCTTCCTTTCTTAGCAGTGATCAAAGACGTGGTGGTAGGTGGGGCTATCTCCGGTATCCTGTATAATGAATCACCCAAAGAAATAATAACAGCGCGAGGCCTTGACTCATACAAAACATGTCGCCTCCACAAGTATGACTAGCCTAATAATACATCACAAACATCCAGAGGTGTAACATCACACAATACCTCATCTGTGAATGGTTTGATGCTGTAGGGAAGGCGGCATTGTTGGCGAACTTTGAGATCTCGTCCTTCATGAAGCCACCCGATACTGTACGGTTATGGGTGTAGTGTAGTCGGTAGGCCCAACCGCTTCACGACCTCTGCTGAAATGAGGTTCTTTTGATTGCCACTGTCGACAATGAATTGCAGCGGTAAACCCTTCACCCACATCTGTGAGTGGAAAAGACGTTCCCCCTCCTCTGGCTCTTGGAGTTCATTCTTCTGGATCTTAGCAGTGGCAAGAGTGGCGCTGGGATCCGCATCAATGATCTGCTTCCCTTTGCCATTCCCCTTGTCAGGTTCTGGCTCAGGGTCGGAACATGCATCTAATTCGGAAGCCTTCAACTCAACCACCAACGACTGCTTGGTCCAACACTCACTTGTGTTATGAGTGGGACTCTTGTCGAACTCACACCACTTTCCTGTGTCCCTCTTCGGCTTCATGGTGTTGTTCTTTTCTTGCGGCTTCGAGGGGTTGTCTTGGGTCACCCTGCCTTGGCTTTGTCCTTTGGGCTTCGGATTTGCACATCCAAAGTCTTGCTTCTTCTGTTTGAACTTTTGCTCGATTTTAACAGCATATCGGTATGTTGTGCTGAGTGAGGAGATGTTCAAGAACTCCATCTCTTCCTGGATGTATCTGTGTAGGAAGCTGCGGTATTTGAGTACGAGATGAAACTGAGAATCTTTGATACCCAACTGTGTGCGAAGGGTATGAAAAATGTTTGTGAACTCTGGCACATCTTGGTCCCGTCCCTGCCGCAGTGTGGTCCATTTGATGTATTTGTCCTCATAGCTTTTGACAGGGTAGTACTGCTCCTGATGGCATCCCGGAATGAATCCCAAGTGGGTGCAGCTGAAAATAGTGAGCCTGTACTTTCATCCTTCTGCTCGCAATAGGTTTCCCACCAGTCCTTGATGTGGGGGGCTGCTTTAAGAAGAGCGAAAAAAATCTTTTCCCGACTCGAAAATTCATGAACAGAAAAATAACCCTCTAGCAGATTTAACCATTTATCTACGGGATCTGCGTCTATTTGACCCTCGAATATGGGGATTTCAAAATTAACTTGTACCTTAAACAGTGTGGCATTTCCAGAGTAGTTGTTGGAAGCCGATGCGTCGCCTCTGGGTAGCCGCTGAAGGATTTGCGAAAAGCTATCCATCATCGTGTTCCTTTGCCGCTCGAGCGCTTCTTCGAGCAAGATTTTGATAGGATCTCCTACCCCCTCGTCTTTCTTCTCATCTGCCATGGGAGACTGTCGGGATTTGCAAGGCTGGTCTTGCAAAGGTTCGACTAGTTCCAGCCCTAACTCCTTATATCCCGACCTCGTTGGGGAAATGCAAAGAAAAACAGAGAAAAAACAGATCGCTCTGATACCACTGATCCGGATTTAAACAAGAACACAATAAAATATAGAGATAACCATATACACAAAGATGCAGCGGAAATAATGCTTCATTTCATTAATGGAAAATACCGAAATATGCTTACAACCAGAATTGGAAATAAACCAGCTAGGGCGATGGTAGCTTATCTCTGAGAAGAGATGTGCGGCTACATGCCTCTGAACTGTTCCGAAACTGTGTTACAATGAGGCTCAAAGGCCTATTTATTGTTGAGAAACAATGGAAAACCCTTCACATTCCAAAACCTAACCAGATGAAACGCCAAACTGTGGGCCCCGTTTGGGGGTAAGTTGGTACATCAACTTCCCGGGGTCGTAACTTTAGCATATGATCTCCGTTTGACGCGTACAATAGCTCATTAGAAAGATCTATTCGAGCATTATCATTGTTGGAACAAGCAACATCGGTCCATTCCATGGACCGATGTTGCCCCCGGATTCCCAAAAAAACGTCGTTTAGGGCCTCAAAACAGATCCAGAAGTTCAGGACCCGAAAAACTGCTAAAAATAGTAAGTTGTGCTACAATTAAGGAAACTGAAAAGACTGAAAGAGACAGTTGCGGGGGTCCAAATGGGATAGGTGGGTAGCCACCAACATCCACCTAGATCATCAAACCATCTCTTTTCTTATGACCATTACCACCATAAATATTGAATGGGGAAAAAGAAAAGGAAAATGATCTAGGTGGACATCGATGGCCACCCGCATTTTTCATTGACTCAATGGTTCTCTATATTCTTAGCAGTTTTTTCTATTGTTTTAGCGCACAGACTTTCAAGGCAATTTTTGAGAGCCTAAACAATGTTTTTTGTAAATTTAGTGGGGCAGGTGTCACCATGGCATGCCATGTTGTTTGGCGTGTGCTATATTCTTTCCATGACTAGCCCCACAAGCTATACATTACGCCAGGTGCAACAGTCCCCCTTGTCGTGGGGTTTGTAGGGGGAAGTATCCCCCTTGCACGTGGTTCAGGGAAATGCCCCAAGATTTTTTTTTTATGTAGACCCAAGGATGGGAGCGGACCCAGAGATGGTTGGTAGACTTACCCATGGTTTTGTGCATGGGTTTTGCACATGGTTTTAGGCATGATGGTTTTCTGCCCATGCTATTTTGTACATTTGATAAGGGAACTATGGTTATGTTCTAATATAGGGTTAATGGATTAGGGTTTATGAATGATTTTGCATGTATATATATGTATTGTAACATTGAAAGGAACATAATGAAAAATCGATCTAGTAGTCCTAGTTTTGGGATCTAGGGGAAAATCTTAGTGTATTTATTGTTTTGTTTTTGCCATTGTTTATTTTTCTATTTGAAGAACTCGTTTGCTGGTAATTTCTATACAGGTTTAAAACCTACATATCAAAGTTTTTTTGGCTTCAAGGGGGTGCCTTTGCTACTAAGGGGTTTTTCTCAGGCCTATCATAGACCTTTTTAGTGGGAGATTTGCGTGATCAATTCTTATGGTGAAAGAAGATGGCGAACTGTGGAAAAATAGAGATCGAGAAATTCGATGGTGTGAGTTTTGAGTTGTGGAAGCTCAATATGGAGGATTTGTTGGTGGATAAAGATCAATGGATTGCGGTAGATCTGGGTACTAAACCAATGACAATTTCAGCAGAATACTGGATGAAGTTGGATCGAAAGGCAAAGAGCACAATATGGTTGTGTATCTCAGATTCAGTATTATTGAATGGAACAGGGGAAACTACCACGAAGGATTTGTGGGAAAAGTTAGGGAATTCGTACCAATCTAAGCCTCTGGTGAACAATTTTTTCTTGTGGAAAAAGGTTGTATAACCTAAGGATGAAGGATGGAGACTTGGTAACAAAGCATATGAATGTATTTAATACTATGGTAAGACAATTGTTCTATGTTGATATAAAAACTTCATATGAAGATAAGTGCATCAGTTTTTTGTGTTCTCTACCATATTCGTGGGATTGTCTGGTTGTTTCTACATGTAGAAATATAACTACCTTGAAGTTGATGAAATAGTCTCATCCTTGTTGTCAGAGGAGATTAGGTGGAAAAATATGTAAAGACAGAATGGAGATTCCCTTTCTGTATTATCTGGAATTTATCCAAGACAAAGAATGAAAGATATTACAGACTCATGTGCATGGATGTGCCTATGCTACTTATGTAACGAATCGATAAGATTGTTAGAATACATAGACATTGAGGCAATCAAAGAAAACATAATAGTCAAACATGTAAATAAAACAATTTTAATAAGGAGTTCACCCAATGCTCCTGGGCTACATCTCCTGGTCCAGCCTTTTAGTGGTGGCCTCTCTATTATGTTTTCAAGTAGAGATTTTACAACAATGACCTCGAGACTCACTAAATAGAATGGAGTCAGTAGGAATGGAGTGCACAGGCTCTCCTTACTGAAACTCAAACTTTGAGGGTCACAGTAGCATGACAGGCCTATGCTGAGGAGTTGCTTGAACCTCTCAAGCCTTCAATGGAGTACACAAACTCTCTCTGACTCTCTCTGACTCTGTCTGGCTTGATGCTGCCTTCAGGTCACCTCGACCTCTACTCTCTGTTCTCTGCTATTAGATTTATGCGTCTCTTCGTTGTCTGCCTCTGTATGTCGCCTCTATCAGTTCATGGCTTTAAATCCAGTGTGTTATTTGACCGCTCATTTCCGCTTCCTGGCATTTTGGTTTCCCTTCCTTTGTCCATTTGAATTCCTCTGCTATGCATCATCATCACTAGGTAACGCCTTGCAAGGAGGTGGCCACCTGTTTGCTAATGAACTGGGTGTCAGATTCCCTGAATCATATTCGAATGGCCGTTAAATCTGTTTGCTTCAAGATCGCCCACAAACACAAATTGTTTGCCAACTCATCATCCACATCAGACTTCAAATCCCCTATCATCTTGATTTTTTACCTGTCAAATCTGGTCAGCCATTGGGATGTATCTCTACCATCGATTTGGACCCACCAGATCCTATAGTCGTCCTTCATATCGGGCAGACAAGTCACATGACGTTCACCCGTCCGATGCGGGCGATTTTCTATCTCATTCGCCGAACGTGTGTCGCTCGATGTGTGGCATCGGGCGAGACTCAATAAAAAATTCTTACCACCTTGAAGCCTTATGATATCCTACCGATTTTGGGGAATCTCGTGCTACGGAACCGAAATAGTTACTTTTCTGAATTTTATAGCGATTTCAGGTCCGGGTGCTTCGGGGCTTTCCTTCACTGAGGGGGATGCCCTGCGATATGCAATTAGTGCTTAGGTGCTAATTGCGTATCAATATCCATCTCTATTTCCCGAATTAGCCTACAGTTTTGCCAGTTTTGTGCCATTGCGCTTTACCATGGGCCAACGGTCTACGCGCTTGACAGAGGGTTCTCGTTGCTCCACTCTGGCCACAACTGCAATTGTTGTGAGGATTCCTTTTGATAGCTTAGATATTTTCTAGGACTTGAATCTTTTAGCATAATTTGAAACAGTCATCAAAACTTAAAGATTTTCTAGGATCCAATTCGGATCATGGCCTTCCCACTGAGAAATCTTTTGGACCACCAAAAGTTGGTTTTCTTTTAAGCATCAATCAAGTGAGGGTATTTCTTCCTCGCTTGCTCAATTTCTATTCATTTCACACTGCTTGGCTTTGAACCTTTGAGTCCGATCCTGAGGTACTCAACATCCCCTCTGCGTGTAGTTCTTACCTTCCTTTCCAGAACTGTATCTTCCTGCAACTCATTAATATATTCAAATAGTCTCAAGTTGTCTGCATTAAAAACTGAGTAGATGTGCATGTAATCTGGTACATCAAGGTGAAAAGCATTCTCACCAATTTTCTCAAGTATCTTGAAAGGTCCATACCTTATTCGCTTTAGATTCTTACCTTCACCTTGCATTCTGTCTTTGCTGATATACAACTAGTCTTGATCACCAACTTGGAAACTATGCTCCATCCGATGCTTGTCATGTCTTGCCTTGTACTTGGCTTAAATCTTTTCTAGTTGTTCCTATACTGCCTGGTGAATCTCTTGAATTTTTTCAATGAAATTGGTTGCCTTATCCACATTATTGTGTCCATCAACTGCTATGTCTTTACTAAAGACAAAATCCAAGGGAGACGTTGGTGTGAAACCAAAGCAGGTCTCGAAAGGAGATCTCTGTCTAGAAGAATGTTTAGCTCAATTGTAAGCATGTTGCACATAACATAAATGTTCATCCCAAAGTTTGGGATGCTTGCTGCAATAGCCTTTGAGCAACTGGATCACTGTCCTATTGACCAGTTCTATTTGTCCATCTGTTTGCAGGTGAAAACCTGTGCTCTTCTTCATATTGGTGTCCATCAATTCCCACAAACTTGACCAAAATTTCCCAACAAATTGGGTATCTCGATAAGATATTATGGAAGTGGGTAATCCAAAATGAACCATTACATGCTAAAAGAACAACTTTGCAGTTTTTTCAGCTGTAACCTGTTTGTTACAAGGTATTAAAATACACATTTTGCTGAACCTATCCACAACAACATATAAATAGTCATGACCTTTCCTCCAACAAAGTCCATGGAGACACTTTCCCAGATTTAGGTAGTCCTCCAACAAAGTCCATGGAGACACTTTCCCAAGGATTAGAAGGAGCTGGTAGTGGAGTGTACAAGCCTAGTTTTCTATCGTTGGGCTTGCTTTTTGCACACATGGTACACCATCTTCAATATCTAGAAATTGTCTCATTCATTTTTGGCCAATAACAAAATCTTTGCAGCTGTGCAATGGTTTTACTTACACCAAAGTGACCTGATATTAGAGAAGTGTGTGCTTCTCGAATTATTTTTACTCTTTCAGTTTGTGGAATGCATAGCTTCCCAAAATGATACAAGAGTTGGTCCTTAACATGATAATCCAATTCTTCACTCGTTTTCCTTGACTTAAAGTGCCTATACATCTTTAAAATCTATATCTTGAGCATATTTTTAATGTGTTGAATAATACTCAGGGGGGGGGTGAATCAGTATTATCTGGTCAATTATTTTATTTTTCAAACCCAGAACATATCGCTACTTCAGTTAGAGAAAACCGCGTATATATGCAACTATAGATAAGGACCCACGTGGTACCATACAGACTTATAATTTAAAATATCTACAGATGTTGAACATTTAATCTATGCATCAGGATCATATAAACAGTAACCAAGAATAGAAAATAGAGCAGAATAATCAACACAAGAACCCAGATATAAGGTGGAAACCAATGTGGGTGAAAACCACCTACTGCAATATGTCTCTATCTTTTCAATTAGAAACTTCTTTTTACAATGATTCTGTACTGGTGCAGTCCTTTACCAGTACGCAGGCTGCTACCTGTAGGGAGCTACAACCCTCTCTCGTTTTCCAGCTTCTCCTAGAAGGGAGCTACAACCCCCTTAGTTCTTGTACTAGTTGAGATACTAGTACGCAGGCTGCTACCTGCAGAATACTACAACCTTCTATTCCTTCCAGGGACCACGTTTCATAAATTTTCAGACTGGATCCACAAATAACATCAATCAAACATCAAGAATTTCTGCATCAACCAATCACCTTTTTACCAATCAAAATTGAATCAAAATAAACACTTCTCTGATGATTATACCCAAATCATAATAACAATAATCACAACCCACTTCTGAACCTAGAACACTATAGCAATAAACAAAAGCAGCTAGAACATAAATCAAGAGATGTACGCTACTTCACTATTCAGAAACCTGCGTACAGATCTATAAATTCATTCTTTCAAACATTCAGATATTAGTTAACCCAGATTATCAGATTTATAGATCAAGCGTGCGCCACATATCATAGATCAAAATCATATAGAGATACCACTATTCCAGTCTTAAGATTTTGACCCATCAATAGAACTTATCCTTCTCCTTGTGCTCAGGTTCCTTCCTCATTCAAATCCAGATCTGCACCATAATCCAAGCACAGTATTCCAGATCTAGCACATTATCAGATATTCAATAATTCAGAAGATGACTTGCCAAATGATCTCCTTCCTCTTTTATAGCCTTAGGCCTTTCATAATACCACGGACCAAAAACCATAACAATTCAATACCATGGACCCAATACTTGGGATCAACACTTTTGGATGCAATACCACAGACCAAAACCATAGGATCAAAAACTGTCGGACTATACCATGAACCAACCATAAAGATTT
>APFE031134801.1:136437-164522 GCA_000404065.3 Pinus taeda
CTAGTGACCAAATTTTGCTTGAAGACTCACTGAAATGACAAAATTTGACCTTGACACTTCAAAATAACTTTGTAAGAGCATGTTTGATCACTGGAGGAAGGCTGGAAAGACTAACACTAACAATTGGGACATATTGTTTGCAAGTGAGGGCTAATGGTGAACCCTTCTAAGATTGTTATCATTGTGAATTTTCCTCCACGTAAGACATTAAGACAACTTCGCACTACATTGGGACATACCGGGTATTACAAGAAATTCATCAAGGGGTATGCACAGATCATTGCACCTATGTAGAAATTGTTAAAGAAGGATGTAACATTTCAATGGAATGAAGAATGTCAGAAGAGCCTTGACATATTGAAATAAAAAATGGTAGTTACGCCTATATTAGTGTTCCTTGATTGGAATAAGGAATTCCATTTTCATGTGGATGCCTCTTGCATAGCTTTGGGAGTAGTATTGGCACAACCTGGTGCAGGAGAAATTGATCACCCTATAACTTTTGCAAGTAGAAAGTTATCTAAGGAAGAAAATAATTATACCACTATAGAAAGGGAAGGACTGGCCATGGTATACACTTTGCAAAAATTTGGACACTATTTGTTGGGATCACATTTTAAAATGTTTACAGATCATTCTGCATTGACGTAGTTGGTTAATAAGTCTATCTTATGAGGAAATATTTGCAAATGATTACTGTTATTACAAGAGTATGAATTTGAAATCATTGTTAAACTAGGAAGACTGAATGCAGGACCTAACCATCTATCAAGAGTGGAATTAGGGGAAGAACCAACCAGCATAGAGGATAATCTCCCTGATGTGCAATTATTTGAAATCAGAGTTGTAGATGACCATTTTGAAAATATCATTCAGTTTTTTACCATAGGGATGGCTCCTTCAGAGTATACTACACAACAAAAGAAATAATTAGTGGTTAAGGAAACACAATTTTCATTAATAGAAGGAAACTTATATAATATGGGACCAAATGAGATACTGTGTAGATATGTTTCTAAACATGAAAGATAGATGATTCTAGCAGAGGCTCATGGGGCGCAACTAGTCGATACTATGCAGGAAAAGCTACCATGCAAAATATGTTGAGAGTAGGATTGTGGTGGCCTACACTACATAAATATACGAAAGAGTATTGCAGAGCATGTGATATGTGTCAAAGAATGGCAAAACCTTCAAGGAGAGATGGGATGCCATTCGTACCACAAGTTACATTACAAGCCATTGATAAGTGGGCTATTGATTTTTTGGACCCATCAACCCACCTGGAAAGAGGACTGGTGTGAGGTACATAATTACGACAATTGATTACTTGACAGGAGGGGCCGAAGCACAACCAGTAAGGGTCTACAATGTAGAGACTATTGCGAAGTTTATTTTTCAGTACATATTTTCTAGATTTGGATGTACAAAGATTTTGATGAGTGAACAAGGTTCACACTTCCTAAATAAGACTATTGAACATTGATTGAGGAGTTCTAAGTTTATCATCAAAAGAGTACCTCTTATCACCCTCAGGCCATTGGAATAGTAGAAGCATTCAATAATATTTTGGAAAATGCACTGAATAAGGTATGCAATGTGAACAGAGATGATTGGGACGTTAGAACCCCAATAGTTTTATGAGCTTATAGGACGGCATGTAAAAAGTTGACAAGTTAGACACCATTTAGGTATGGGCAAGAAGATGTGATGCCCATGGAATACATTGTGCCAAGCTTGAGGATGGCAACTTTTACAGATATGGTAGACCCTAATATAATGTAGGAAAGAATGTCATAGTTGATTGCTTTGGAAGAAGACATATTTATAGTAGGATTCCATCATCAGGTACAAAAAGCAAGAGAAAAGGCTTGACATGACATGAATATTAAGCAGAAGAAATTCTAGGTAGGAGACCTTGTTATTCTCTATGACCATTAGGGGAATTTTATGGTCTAAAATGGGCCTCTTAAGGAAATTATAAAATAATAGTGGAAATAATAAAATAAGATTAGAATACATCATCAAATTTTAGAGGGAACAAAGAAAAAATATTTTTTCAAGTATTTTTAACTTATCTCCATGGGTTTACTCAAATTTTGAGCAGCAACACTCATTGGATACAGAATTTGATTCCTCATCCAAAGAGTACCCATGTTGCATACTTTTGATGAACCATACTACATGAAAAATGAGAAATACATGAAATATGTTATTGCAATCACGTTTTTTCATGTATTTTTCATTTTTTGTGTAGCAGGGTCCATCAAAAGTATGCAAAATGTGTAGTCCTGAGATGAGGAATCAAATTTTGCATCCAATGAGTACTCCCGTCAAAATTTGAGTAAACTCTTAGGGAGATAAGTTGAAAATACAAGCTGAAAAAATAGTTTTATTATTTTATTATTTTTTAAACTTTTTACATTTTTACTCCAAAAATTGTGAATCATCCCCTATGGTTGACATCATCATCTTGAATCCTATTGGTTCTTATAAAGTTTATTTTGGCTATACATTTTTCTTAGGAGGCCCATTTTAGACCTCAAAATTCCCCTAGTGAGTAAGTTTGTAAAATTTACAGGAAAATTCAAGATACATTGGTTGGGCCCATAATATCAAGCATATTACTAATGGAGGTACAGTTCAATTAGCGAAGTTAAATGGATAACTGATCCAAGGAAGAGTAAATGGTAGCAGGTTGAAGTTATATAGGGACAACCCTACCCCTATAGCCTCACTCTAAAGAAGAAAGGAGAAAAGTCTTAGTGCCATCTACAGTTGAAAGTGGGCACTAGACTATAAACTACACTGTAGAGAGTTTCGACGTAGGAAGTTACTTCACTACAACCTGGATTATGTAGAAGTACATAGGAGCTGCGATGTAAGAAGGGTTGTTCACTACAATATGGATGTGTTGAAGTTCACCGGAAAAATATGACTGTTAAAAGAGAAAATTTAACGTTAAAACACGTGGAAATTTGCATTTATGAGAACATATTGACAAGATCTAAGGATAGATATGCAATTAATGAACACAATCTGAACACAATCTGGACACAATCTAGACAAAATCTAAGCTAATGATGGAATTAGATATTAAAAATTGCTATAAAAGGCCACATCCCACCCAGATTTGAAACTTTGCTGAACTGAGAGTTTAAGTGTTGATAGTGTGAAGAAGTTGCAAAAATTCTCATTGTCGTATGTCGTCTAAGAATTCTTGGGAAGAAATTGTTCATAAATTTCATGAGAAGGGTTTATCTAGAATCATGGAAGTTGGTACACTCATAGTAACATCATCACAAAAATAGAGAAGATCTCCATGGAAGAAACCAACCAAGAATGAGAACAAAGAAGAAACAAGATAAGAAACTTGTTGAACCTCAACAACAACCCGAGCAAGTCAGAGACATTAAGGAAGAAGTGGAGCATGTAGAGGAGGTGCAGATGGAAAAAAGTGCAACATTTCCATCACCTCTACCACCATACATTCCACCAAAAAAATTTGGGCCAGTGAAAGACTCGAAGGATGCAAAGTTTGGCACCTTCACACCCCTATTGCCAAAGGAAGTACCATGTACTTGTTAGTTTTTGGTAGCATAGAAAGTGCTCTAGCCTTGAAAATTGGTGGAGAGGCTAAGGCACATGAGTTATAAATAACCCATAAATTGCTTGGGGAAATTCCACCCGGATTGTATTTTATTAAAATAATTAATATTTTTAATGGAGTTCCTAAGTCTAAACTTAAGGAAATTAAAATATAAATGGCTATTAATCAAAATATGGGTGAGAATGATCTAGAAGGCAGATCAACTCATTTTTTAATCTTAGCCATTGATTAGAGACTTAATATCGGTCGTTGGAAACACACACAGAGAGATTGAGGAAATTGATTTTATGAGGTGTGAAGTTCTCAGAAAGAAAATCGATTGGGGAGATATTAAAGCAGAGGGGCAGTAAGAATCCGGGAGAAGGAATTTCCAGAAAATACTGATAGAGAGGTGGAGAGAGGTTGCAGAGAAGCAACACAAAAGACAGGAGAAATGATGCAGAAAATATGTCTGTCACGCAGAATCCAGAAATTCTAGAATAGCCGAAACTGCTGGGAACTGTCAGAACTGTCGGGAAATGCCGAAACAGATGGGAGAGTCGATGAAGAGGTATCATGGTATCCGGGAGAGCTAATGCAAAAAAGCTGCTAGTCTCACAGAATCCAAACCTGACGGAACTACCGAAACATTTGGGAACTATTGGTAACTACTAGAATTGCCAAGAGAGCTAACACAGAGGGAAGAAAAGGTGATGCAGGGTTGACGTATAGCCAACACAAAAATAGCCAGGGTTAGTCAGTCTTGTGTTGGATCATCCGAGATTCTTCCTAGTGAAGTGAGGTAAAACTCACTCAGATTTTTCGCCAATATTTTTCTGTGTAAAGGATTGCTAGATGGGCATCCTAGATATGTATTCATATATTTTTCTCACATAATAATAAAGCCTCAGAACTGATGCACTGGGTTTCCCACATTGGGTTTTTCTGGGGAATATTGTGTCCAAAAAGAAGTGTGTCCTATGTATATTGTTCTTTGCTCTATTTTCTGTTTCATGAGATCAAATATTTAATTAATTTAAGATGCATAAGTAATTTGCTTCAATATTCAGAAGAATAACGTGATGAATGCAATTTAAACATCAAGTAGGTGAAGTAGATTTAGATTTGTCGCAGCAAGGGTTCCTTTGAGTCTAATAATTTTCACATGGTATCATAGAAGTTGATTTTGAAATAGGAAGAGCAGATCCAATGCTGAGAAATGAGGCTGAAAGCTACACTTGGCAGGAATTCGAATCCCCTTGAAGGGATTGCACAATTCTTGCTGGGAAGAAAAAACGAGGAAATATCTCTCTGAGTGAGACGATAGAGAGGTACGATTTCTAGTTCATGAGTTTGTAGAGGCAGAGGGAGTGACACAGAGCCTCAACACAGTGCTTGAAGGGCATAGTTTTTTCTGGGGCAGAAATCCGCTGGAAAAGAACCAAGACACGTAGAAGGGGAATTTTATCCTCAGAGAAATTTTCACCAAAAAGTTTGAATTTCTCACTTGATGTGCAGCTGAGAAGTGCTAAGCAGTGACTAGATGAGTTAGTTCGATAGTTGGGTGAGATGGCATCACATGGGCTCAGAGATCAGGACAAGTTGGAAGGAGCTTCCAACTATGTCATATGGAAGACCAAAATCATAACTCTTATGGAGGAACATGATCCTGAGGCCTACGTCAACAATGTTGTGGTTGTTCTTGTTGACTACAATCAAAAGAAGAAGTACAAGGCTAAGTGGCGGAAGGAAAAGAGGCTCATTCTTGATGGAGTTCAAGATCATGTGGTCTCACACTTGCAGGAAAACGATACAGTCCAAGAGATGTCGGAAGCCTTGTCTTCTCTGTATGAAGGCTCTTTTGAACAACAAAAGATGTATTTGGAGCAGAAGTTGCAGGGGACTTTGATGCATAAAGGAGAATGGGTGAACCTCTATCTTCAGTGTCTTTAGGACACTAGAGACCAACTTATTGCAGTGGGGTCCACTCCTCATCCAACTGCGATTGTGAGGATAGCCCTGAATGGAGTCTCATATGAATGGAAAGTTTTCATTCAAAGCATATTGGGCAGAGAAAAGCTACCTTCATCAGAGGAGATGTGGGTAGCTCTTCAACAAGACGAGTTAAGTAGGGACCTAGTGAAGGTCAACCTCATTGGCAGCAGTGGGAGTGGCACAAAGACAAAGGAGGAGGAGGACAATGCATCTCTAGCATCGAAGGGACAACAGAAGCCAAAGCGAAAGAAGGACATTTCGAAGGTGAAATGTTTTAGTTGTGGCAAGATCGGCCACTATGCATCCCAATGTCCTTTGAAGGAAAACGATAAGGATGAGAAGCGTGATCCTAAGGTTGCTTCAACAAATATTGACGATGATGAGTTTTCCATGAGTTCCCACGCATCTCTAGGCAAGAGATGGGACGATATTGGGTTGTATTCATGAGGACTACATTTGGGAAGGATCCTTAAGGAGTCCACCTCTTGGATCAATTCCTTGCTACGGGTGCCCAAGATTAAACAGTTGCGAGATGGACTTAGTGTTAGATGATGCAATGGAGTGTTTGGAGGACAGATGCAGTGGCTTGGAACCAGAAACTGATCAGCGTAGAGCAAGGTTGGCAGCAGTGCAGATGGCACAATGTAGAAGTTAGCAACAATGTAGAAGATTCAGAGGGTTAGCAATAGTCAGACTCCAACATTCAATGTATTATGTTGAACATAGTTAAGTTTAGCTAATTTTGGATGTTTTCAGTTGCTTCTCTTAGCAATTGAGTTGTAGTATGGATGCAGTGTTAGTGGTGGTAGTGATAACAACATAGCAGATGCAACGTTTGAGAGGGAGCAATAGTACATATGTAGTAGTGGCAGTGGTAGTGTCATGGGTAGTAGTACAGTAGCAACAACAACACAATGTTGGTGGTAGCAATAGTGAAAAAAGGAGGTGCTTTAGAAACAGAGCACCATGCAGGTGGACATTGTTGCTAGAGCACTTTCCTTGCCAAGAGGGAGTGTTATTTTTTGGTAGCATTAGAAGCTATCTAGCCTTGAAAATTGGTGGAGAGGATAAGGCACGTGATTTCTAAAGAATCCAAAAAATGTTTGGTGAAATTCTACCCAGATTGTATTTTATTAAAATATATAATATTTTTAATGGAGTTCCTAATTCTAAACTTAGGGAAACTAAAATATTAGTGGGTATCAATCAAAATATGGGTGAGAATGATCTAGAAGGTAGATTAGGTCATGTTTTAATATTAGACGTTGATTAGAGACTTAATATCGGTCGCTGAAGACTCAACAGGAAAAGTATAAAATGGAGGCTTGGGGTTCATTTGGAAACACAGAGCGAGAGATTGAGGAAATTGATTTTATGAGGTGAGAATTTCTGAGGAGGAAAATCAATTGGGGAGGTATTGCAGCAGAGGGGCAGTGAGAATCTAGGAGAAGGAATTTCTGGAAAATATTGACAGAGAGGCAGAGAGAGCTTGCAGAGTGGTAGCGCAGAAGCCAGGCGAGATGATGCACAAAAGTTGCCTGTCATACAGAATCCAGAACTTCTGGAACAATTGAAACTACTGAATAGCTGGAATAGATGGGAGAGATGACGTAGAGGCAGCGTAGTAGCCAGGAGAGCTGACGCAGAAAAGTTGCCTATTTCGCAGAATCCAGACCTATCAAAACTATTAGAACTGCCAGAAAAACCGAGTAGTTCCAAAAAAATCGAGAGAGCTGACGCAGAGGGAAGAGAAGGTGATGTAGGGTTGATGCAGAGCCAACACAAAAATAGTCGAGGTTAGCCAGTCTTGTGCCAGATTAGAGGGATTCTGCCGGGTGAAGTGAGGTAAAACTCACTCAGATTTTTCACTAGTATTTTTCTCTGTAAAGGATTGCTAGATGAACATCCTCGATATGTATTCGGATATTTCTACCACATAATAATAAACCCTCAGAACTATTGCATTGATTTTCTCACATTGGGATTTTTCTAGGACTATTGTGTCCAAAAAGAAGTGTGTCCTATGTATCTTTTTCTTTTCTCTATTTTATGTTTCATGAGATCAAATATTTAATTAGTGTAGGCTGCATAAGTAATTTGCTTAAATATTCAAAAGAATAACTTGATGAATGTAATTTAAAAACCAAGTAGGTGCAGTAGATTCAAATCTGCTGCAGTAAGGGTTCCTTCGAGTATAGGAATTTTCACATTATTGGGGAATTACTTGGGAAAATACCATAGTTGAAGTTCGCAGACTACGACTTCAACGACAGGAATAAATACCCATAGTTCACACGAGACCGCTATTTGAAACAAGTAAACTACCCATAGAGCGGAGTGATGAGTTTAGAGATGCAACAATGGGCAAATGGATTGGCACAGTCATGACTGATGAACATGATGAATGTGTTTCACTTCAGCGGAAGTCCGGGGAGCATTGCTTGTGTGCGACAGTTGCTTATGCTGGTGCATGATGGATGCTTATGGATGGGAAATAAGATCCCTATAGTTCCAATGTTGGTATGAAGAGTCACTAGATTGCCATATCAAGGGTGGAACCCCATGGAATAATTTGTTGGAAAAGATCATGACCATGCAATAGTTGAGAGCATGAAGAATAAGTTCGGTCTAACAAAAGGAAAGAGGGGATATGATACAAACTCAATCAGTGACCATGAATTTCACTTCACATCACACATATTGGCTAGAAATATCATGAGAAAGTGCCATACTAATGAAATTCTTGCAGTGGTGGTTTCATTATCTACGTAGTGTGCCAATGGGGTTTAGTACAATTGGGCTGAGTACCTTTGCAAATAATTTTTGGATGATTGTCGTGAGGTCGAGGAGAAAGGTACCACATTCCACTATGCATGGCTAGTTTTGATTATAGCAATGCTGGCATGGAGTGAACCAGAGGATTCACAGTTCTGTCTAGTAGCTTCAGATGTCTGTGAAGTTGCACAATATGCCTCACTGTGGTATACCACTCAATCGTTGCGAGAAATGGAGAACAAGATGTTTTTCATGTTATACCATATGTATTTGCATATGCTAGTAAACCAGCACCCTCACCTATCGTGGAGCCTATATGAACAATATAGTGTTGTTGCAAAGTTTAACACCGGTTTCCATAAAGTTTATATACATGCTCCTAGGGATACAAATAAGAAATGAAATCCCTTGCCATACTTAGTAACATAAGATAATATCCTCGCACTAGTATAGAAACGGCCCTCATAATGGATGAATGCATTAGATACAGAAGTAGAGGCAGAAGATAGTGCGGTAGAAGAGGACACCTCATAACATGGTGGAGTGAGTGGAAAGGGAAAAGATAAGGATGAGCATAAATCAGAGGAAGAGGAGAAACACGATGAGGGTCACCAGGATCCTCCTGAAGGAGATAAGCAGAATAAGGAGGCTAAAAAGACAAAAATAGGACAAGCTGTCACAGAAAAGAGGAAAGAACATGAAGAAGCTGCAACGAAGATCAAGAAGAAGTAGAAGGAAGATAAAATGAAGGATATCACGCCAATGGTCCTTACTGATGGGGACCTGGAGAAGATTGGAGATAGAATTTAGGAGGTGACAATAGAGTCGTGGAATAAACAGGAATATCACTACGATGCACTTCTCATAGGTGTGCAGGAGAAAATTGCAGAACTTAAAATTGTGGCACAAATAGTTAGACAACCCGTGCAGGTAGTGGAGAGAATTGGAGAAGAAAGGAAAATAGAGCCTACACTTGCAGTGGGGTTAGCACCAATACTAGCCGAAGCACTACAGTTTGACTCCATTTAAGTACAACAAGAAGAAAAAGGGTGTAAGCATGTCAATATGAACATCTCAACAGTACCATTGCCAAGACTATACACACTACACATGGAGATAATAGAAGAATTGAAGTTACGCGAACAACATACCTCGCAGCTGAATATTCAGGTAGAGAAAGAGCGGGCTTCACTTCAATAGAAGCTCGACCAAATGATCCAGGATATGGATCGAGAAGTTCAACAACAACAAAAGATCAAGGAGGTGGTTGAAGAACCATGTAAAGAGATTTCAAACCTTGATGTCCGCGAAGAAGAATTGGTAAAAGATAAGGTCGTGAAGCTCGACCTTGCAGTGAAAGGGTATAAGGAAAATATCATCACAGTACATTTTAAATCTCAAATTCAGATCAATGAGTTTCAAATAAATATGTAGCCAACTACACCATAGGAACTATGAGAGCAGAGGGAGACTGGCCTAAAGACTGTAATGGCCATCATCTTCACAACAATGGAAGACTATGGAAAATTGTTAGACAAAAGTAAACAAATTTTGAATTTGCTGCAGGAACATCCAAATGTACATAAAGTGTAGGAAGAGATTTAGCAGAAGAAACAATAGTGGGAAGAGATTCAAGCATCTACGAAGACCTTACCAATCTCACGGAAGCTCAAAAAAATAAATGAGGGAAAGGCCCTCCAGAAGAAGATTGAGGAAATGAAGAAGGAAGAACTAGTTTTAATAGTGGGGAATTAGCCATGGCAGGACGAGGCTATCCAACTATCACATGCAATAGATGAGAAGCTTCAAGATCTTTGACAGAGGGAGACAATAATGGTATAGAAAGCTGTATAACATCTGATGGAAGCACTGTTGGAAGAGATGCACAACGAAGAAAAATAGTTCACAAAGACTTTGCAGCAGTTTAACAATGCTTACAATAGTATCACATAAAAGATCAGAGGCAAAGAAGCTAAGTGAATCAGGATGAGTCACATGTGAGTGTTGGGGGTCTGTTGGGCACAACCCAACTTGGCCTATTTTTTGGCAAAGCCCTGCATTTTGTGGACTGGAGTGTGTAGTGGAGCACACAGTGAAGTGCGAAGTGGAGCACAAAATGAAGCAGTTGGAGTATATTGCATAGTATAAGGGCATCAGAGTGGGTTGAAGCCACTCCTTTTTGTAAAAGCATGTAATATTGTAAAATATGAATGGTTTTCAGACCATCATAGATTTTTTTAGGGAGTCCATGGTATGTTGATGATATATCCCTCGACGTAATAGTATATATAGGGATCAATAATAAAGAAGAAAGATATCACATCACATCTTGAATTGAATGGTTGTATTCTAGTGATCTTTGGTTTGGGAAAGAAGACGAGGGATATATGTCTTCATGTGTAAAATATATGTCTTCATGTGTATATTTGCTTATTATCTATTGTAGCGTAGCAGTTTATTACATTTACATTTCATTACAACGCAGTGATGAGTTATGGGTTTATATGACATGTTTGTGTGATTGAATGAATGCAGTGAAGTAATTTATGAATGCTAAGAATAAAAGATAATATAAAACACCACATCACATCATCTCTCGTGGCTTCAGAAACCTGTTTATGTATCCTCCCATAGTCACATCGGGTGAGATTGTGATATTCTTGCAGGTCATTGTTGAAAGGGCCAATGATTAAGGGTTTTTTTGGTGCACAATATAGATCAAACTTGGGTCAACCCAAATCATAACCAACAGTGGTATTGGTTGGCTCTTCAAATCAAGATTTTATTCTTCATTTACATATAGGGACTTCTAAAAACCACTCCACATACATAAGGGGGAACTACATCTAGTTCTGCTTCATCAATAAAATCAACACTAATAGAAAATCTGTTTTTACATTGTTTTTTTACATTTATTTCCAAATCCTTATTCACCCATCCCAATGGGCATGGGCTCAGATGATCATGAAATTCCAATTCCATTTCATTGACCAACTATACTACAATGATATTTTCTTATGATCTTAAGTTGAAAAAAGCAACAATATTAGTCTTTTTAACTTGTATCTTTATATGTAAGAGTATGGTATTTTTGTTCTCTTCCTATTACTAAAGGCTACTCAGATTCACCTCCTTCTACACTGATGTAAAGAAAATTTCCTTATTCACATCTAAGCTACTTTCAACTTATTTTCTCGAATCAATGGCCATGAGATTCTTCTTCTTATTATATTTCTTTTTGTTCTTTGTTTTAATCTCTGGATGGAACATTGACTAGCACTTCTCCTATGTATGATCATCAATGTTATAGTGGTTTTAGTGATTCTTGAGAATTTTTCACTGTTGTGCAATGCATTTTGTCTTTTTATGTTTCTCCCCTTAATTTACACCTATTATTATCCTCCTTAGAAGTGTCCTAGTGATCCTTCCACTTCAACCCACTTGATTCCTTTTATTCTAGCTTGTGTTCTCTAGGCATTGTGCCTGTACACAAGCCTTGTTCACTGATCTAGTTTTAATAACATCACTTTCTTCCATAGATGGTTGTATAGACCCCCCATATACTTGAGGAGTACATTTAGGTTCTTTGGGGTGATACCCAACATTATGGCCATCTTTCTAAATTATGTGGTGTACTCATGCACACTATCCCCTTTCTTCTTCCGGAAGTAGTACCACTAGATCCACTAGTCCTCTACATACTCAATAAGGTCGACTTGTGACTTTATGAGGGTTTTAAATTCCTCTCACGTAGTCACTGGAGAATCTCCCTCCAACCTTATGGTATCTATGTGGATTTTCCACTAGGTCAAGGCATGACCCTCTAGTTTGAGTTGCACAAATGAAATATTTCGTCCTTCCTCTATATGATGAACATGGAAATAAACTTCTAATTCCTAAAACTAGTGATTTAGCTCTGAAACATTGATCTCACTTTGATACGGCTTGATATTAACCTTTGCCTCCATTTTTAACAGGGATTGTGAAAGATTAACGTTAACACTCAAATTGGGGTGATATTTTTCATGTTCTTTATTTGTTTCTTCAGGATCTTCTAATCCCCCTACTAATTGGACCTCTTCTGTAGAACTCCTGTATTCTCTGAATAACCTAAGATTATTGGTCAAGAACACCGTGAAGAGGCTCACATTACAGTTTATATCTGCAACTTATTCTCCGAGCCGCAAAAACCTCCGCTCTGCAAGATCAGGACAATTATGCATAAATTCATTAGCCATGAATATGGTTTTCAAACTTTTGGTTGAACCGATATGGATCCCCTGCAACTCCCTACAATATAACCAATGAAACATGCTCTGATTCCAATATGATTTGTAAACTTCCATGGTGTTCCACTAGAAAATTCATCACAATAAATCTGGTAAATTTATTAGAAAATAAGAAGATTACACTATGAGGGTTTATTTCTGCTTATATTTCTATGTTGAATGTGTTTTCATTGATGTTAAGTACAATCACTGATGTGAATTTCACGGGGAGCTTGTTGAGCATTCATGATTAAAGTGAAGGTTGCAATTCATAAATGTAGTTAGTTGGATAGCCTAGCTTTGCAAGAATTTTATGTTTAGTTATCTTGATTAAATTAGCATGCAATGTGTTTAGATAAATAGGCCTCTCAAAGATATTTCCAATGGTATATGGAACTTAGTAAATCTCCCAAGGAAATATGAGAAAAGCTTCGGTAAAATGAAGAGAAGGGTGCTACCATCTATCTATGAAATGCATAATCTAACAACATAGAAATAAGTATGGAACCCCCTCAGTTTGATGTGTAGTAGAGGGGGGGAATGAAGTTAGAGGTAATATAATATCTCTCATCAAATATCAAGAACCCAGATATTTTGCGAGGACCCTTGACCCTTGACCCAAAACCACTGAAGGGGGGGTGCAATATCACGGGAGGATTAAAGTGGATTCATCGTCGACCTCGCCATATGACATAACAAAGGGTCCCAAAGATAGAAATACAACCACGATATACACACTTGGGGTCGAAGAAACCCAAAATGATTACATGGCATCCAAATTAGACAAATAGGTAGTAGCAAGAATTTTTTTTTTTTTTTTTTTAGTATAGGTGGTGCTAGGTTGTAGAGTAATGATGTGGTAGTTAAAGGAAGTGACATATGGTAGGTTGATTTTCCCTTTTTGGGTGGCCAAGTGGCCTTGATCCAAGTGACATTTGCAAGTGACTTGGTGTGAAAAGTGGCATACAGTGACATGGAACCATATCTGAATATGTTGAAATGTATTTAAAAACATGGTTATATTGAAAGGTCACATGAATGCGACTACAAGCCATGTAGGAGCCAAGGAAATATGAAAAGTAATATGGGTCATCCATATCAGCTTTCTAGCAAAATAAAAAGAATAATATAGGTTCTTTAAGTGATTTTAAATGGAGCGTTGACCAAACCATGGTTGGTTTATTTGATAAAGTATAAATAGATGAGAATAGTTTGGAATTGAGCATTATGATTGAATGTGTGGTTGATATAGCGGTGCTTCTGTGATATAGCGAGCACTCATCTATCTTGCTTGATTGATCGAATAGTGAGAAAGACAAAGAGGTGAAAATAAGGTTTGTGTGACTCAAAGAAGAATAATCCCAAGAACTGAATTCCATGGAAAACATGTGATTGTGGAAGTTGTTAGATGATAGATTCAAGGAATTTGTACAAAGTTGGTCAATTCAGGTGCAATTGAATGTTGCGAAATCTGTAAGTTTGATATGCATAAATTTTGTTTTGAATTATGAGTTTTAAATAAGTATAAAATAGTATGGCCTCTAAGAGATTAGAGTATATAAGTGAAAAATAGAGGAGAAGCATATAAGGGCTGTAGATAAGATAGAGTTGAAGATACAAAGTGGGGATTGATATGTAGAAGCAGAGGAGAACTTGAGAAGAGAGAAATTGAAACAAAAATCAAGAAATTTGTATAAACAAGAACAACTATGGATATGAGTTTGAAAATGTTATGAAACAAGGATATAATAGGAAAGTCAAGTTGGTGCCTACATTTCTTAGGGGACTAGTGCCTCCTTTTGGTTATTTCCAACAAATAAAATCAGGTTGGTGCATGCATTTCTCAATGAATTGGTGTCTCCTTATAGTTGTTGCTAATAAAGCATTTTAGGTTGGTTCCTGTATTTCTCAGGGGACTAGTATCTCCTTCTATTTTGTGCTAGCAATTCATTTCTAGTTAGGGCCAATAAAATATTTCAGGGTGTGGTGCCTCCTTCTGGTTGGTGTCAGTAAATCAATGTGACAATAGGTTGGTGCCTACAAGATCATTCAATAATAAAAGAAGTTTCTTATATATATCTATATCTATATATATATATTATAATATATATAATATATATATATATATATAATATATATATATATATATATATATAGATATATATATGGTGTATTTTTATGTTTCTGATGTGATTGATATAATATATGCATTAAAGAGTTTTGATTGGTTAATATTTTCCATTATATTGATTCACCCCAACTCTCGGTATAATCATATTTCCAAGATTCTAGATATGCTAATTATTATTTATTGTGTATGCATGTATATTATAATTATACAAAAAATAGAGAACAATTAAATAAAGATTCACAAACCACAATTGACACAAGATATACCTTGGGAAACCCTTTCAAGAGAAAACCCAACTGGAAGGTGAGGCCGCTTTGCTTTCTTTCTTTCAATAGAAAATGGAAGCAAGTACAAAGAAGTAAGGAATGTGGCCCAAGGGATATTATAGTGCACAAATATTCTCTATGTTATATCTCCCTATCCCTCTCAGCTACTCTGATTGTCTATGGAACAAAATGTACTCGATTCTAACACAGGTTGATAACCTACTAGTGGCCTGATTATAACACAAGATGATAGCCTACTAGTGGTGAAGTTTGACTCCTTCAACTCTTAACTAGAGTTTAAATATTAACTCTTCTAGAGTCTTATTCATGATGTTATGTTCCTAGCCCTTTTTCCATGAATAACGGGGCTGAAATGGCATCCTCTTGAATTATGGTGGTTAAAACAGGAAGGTCAACATTTGAGTGGCATAAATTTGCATACAAACTCAAATTGACGTGATTCTTGCACCATTGGAAATTTTCCAATGTGTAAAATAGGAAGAAAAAAATCATGGCACTAAAGTGATAAATTTTTACCAACAAAAAATGTCGTTTGGTGCCTCAAAATGATCCTAGAAGGTTTCAGACCCCAATCTTCCAAATTGGTTCCCGTTGGTAAAAATTGTGGTAGTCCCACCCATGGTTCTCTCATAAAAATACATTGTAAATATTTTACAATATATGTGTAAAAAGGGTCGAGTCAAGGGATACAAATTCCAGAGATAAGGAGGAGGATTGCTTGCTTGGGATGTTGATATTTTCTTGTGCAAAAAAGTTGAATTTTTGGATATCCATTAAAGGCTAGTTGGTGCATGGTTTTAATGGATTGGTTCCTAAATTAAATGGGGCTGCAAAGAAGGTACACATGCGCATGCACTTGATAACCTTCACAAGGAAGAGAGGATAATTTTTTTTTTATGGAGGACAATACTAGGCAAGGCATAAAGGACAAGGATGGAACACCCCCTATAGAACAAGGAAAAGAAACAACAAAGAAAAAAGGGGATGGACCTGATGGGAGGGGTGTGGTCATTCCATTATCTCATTCATTCATGCAGGAAGAGTGATTATTGGAATCAATAGGAGCAAAGCAAAGAAACAATTCACAGAAGAGAAGATAAGTGAAGGGATTGGTTATTGGTTTCCCGAAGGTTGTGGGTTGGGACACTATTCCCTAGAGCCTTGTAACAACTTAGGGTGCCTGGAGGATGTGGTTTGAAATAGTTATCTCTGGAGCCCTATAACAACTTGCGTTCCCTAGAGGATGTGGGTTGAGATAGGAATCTATGGAACCCTATAATAGCTTAGGCCCCCTAGAGGCTATGGGTTGAGATAGCCATCCTTGGAGCCCTGGAAAACTTGGGAAGGGACCAACCTTGAGGTAATTTTTGCAGTGGATTCTATAATTCTTGGAAAGGAAGTGAATCCTTGGCATTATTCTTGAGGGTGGAGGGGTGAGCCTCTAGATTCCCAATGCATTGTTTACTACAATAGGAAGTTGGTGGGATTGAGGAAAGAGGCCCTCTAGAGTCCCTGTTCCAGCTGGAAGATTGGTTCTACAATCTTCTAAGAAAACCCCCGTCGGTCTCCAGAATCTACCTCGGGGGTGACAACTGCAAGTGAGCTTGGATGCAACTGTCTAAGGTTGGGTGGAGAGTCCTTGTCCCAGAGTCAGTTTCCATGCAATTTTAAAGATAAGTATCCTTTTGTATTGTTTAATTGTTAATGAACTTGTGATGCATTCTGGTTTGAAATGGATTTTGATTTTGGGTTGTAACAATGCTACCAATCATTGAGTATGTGTATACATCTTTGTATGGAACTAACAATCACAATTATATCTATATAATAATAATAATTATAAATATATATATATATATATATATATATATAATGTTTCAATCTCAAATGAATAATGTTATGAAAAATCTTTCAGTAGAAATCACATAAGAGAAGTCTTTGACCGACGTGTTTCGAACCAACAAGTGTGGTTCATCATAAAGACTAGATGAAGAGGCAGACAATGAAAAATGCTTAAATAGAGAGTAATGTAGAGACCATAATGTCAAGTAATGACTATATTTGAAGAATAATATTTAAATTATGATATTAATTATCAATACATTTTAAGTAAACGACTATATCAAACGGTTATTTAAAAATTAATATTTAAAAATGATATTAGTTATTAATTTTGAAAAAAAGATTAATAAGTAACGACTATATTTGGATATTTTTTAATAAGTTAAAGTCAAACATTAATTAAAAAAATTCTATACTTCGGAAATAATTGGAAAAAAAAAAAAAAGACAAACCCAAACAAGGAGGAGTAAAAAATTATAAAAATGAGTAAATACCTAGGCATGATCATTAATAAATAAAAAAATGAATGGAAATAAAAAAACAAAATAAAAGTAATTAATAGGGAAAATAAATAAAATAAATAAAAAATACACAAGTAAAAAATATATAGATATATTCAAAGAAAAATAATCAATAAATAAAACAGGGTCAACAATAAAATATGGGGTTGAGGCCCATTAAAAAAATAACAAAAATACTAAAAGGAGTTAAGAACAAATAGGATGATAAAATACTTAAGAAAACAAGAAGGATCAAGATTATAAACTATAATGAAGAATATATCAACAACAAATACTATTAAATGGAAACCAATACCTACATAGATAAATAAACAAATAAAATAAATCCCAAAAAGAAACCTAAAAAAATAGGACAGGACAGGGACCCAACTTCTACTAATAATCCAACTGTCATCTCTATTCAAATTATTGGGTCTTTTTTCAATTTCTAGGGTCTCCCTGAATTTTCGTTGTTAGGGTTATTCATTTCTATTCATTTCCATCATCGTAAATTGAGGGAGGCCCTAGAAATTGGAAAAAGACCCAATAATATGAATAGAGACGATGGTTGGATTATTAGTAGAAGTTGGGTCTCTGTCTTGTCCTCCCAGTTTTTTAGGTTTCTTTTTGGGATTTATTTTGTTTGTTTATTTATCTGTGTAGGTATTGGTATCCTTTTTATAGCCTTTGTTGTTGATTTATTCTTCATTAGAGTTTATATTCTTGATCCTTCATGTTTTCTTAAGTATTTTATTATCCCATTTGTTCTTAACTCTTAGTATTTTTGTTATTTGTTTAATGGGCCTCAGCCCCATATTTTATTGTTGACCATGTTTTATTTATTGATTACTTTTCTTTGAATATATCTATATATATAATAATATATATTTTGACTTGTGTATATTTATGTTTTATTTTATTTATTTTCCATTAATTTTTTTTATTTATTAAATTTATCCTTGTCTTGACTGGGGTCCTTGAACTCTCTTTTTATAATTTTTTGACTTCTCTCTTATTTGGAGATTGACATTGGATTTATTTTATTTTTTTCGAGTAATTTCCAAATCTATGTCTTTAATATCCGCCGTTACTTATTAATATTTATTTTTAATAACTTAATAACTTATATCATTTTTTTAATATTTTTTTAAAAAACTAGTCTTTAAATAAAGTCATTCCTTTAATAATATTGTTTTAAATATTTTAATAAATTAATATCATAATTTAAATATTATTGTTCAAATATAGTCGTTACTTGAAATTATGGTTTCTACATTGCTCTTTATTTAAGCCTTTGCCATGGTCTTTCTCTCCATCTGACCTTGATGATGAATCACACTTGTTGGTTCGAAACGCGTCGGCCAAAAATTTCTCTTATGTGATTTCTACCAAAAGAATTTTCTTAATTCATTATGGATCATAGAAGCCTAAATACAGAAAATGAATAATGTTGTTAAATAGGTTAGGCATAAGTGTGCTGCTGGATTGGAAATGAAGTGTTGTGTGAAATGTTTGTTTATAACACATAATAAGCAACATAATATGCATGATTTACATGATAATAGGGGTTATGCTATACCCCAAATCTGGAATCTCGTCCTATAGTAAATGCTTATCTATATTGATTATCAACACATATGAAAACATTACAACGACATCATGAAATACTATAGACAATGAAAGGATCCATAAGGATCTAGATTATAAACTTGGAAACAGTGGGCATAAATACCTTTTCTATTAATATAAAATGATTACATGATAGACTCTCTACTTCGTAAGGCCTAAGCATACACATTTCACCTAGCTACAAGCCTATGAATATGTATAGGAGACATTGTGTTAACACTGAGAGAGCTATTCTCCATTTTTAGTGTAAGGATAACTGTAAGCCCTTACGCGAAGGCTTGGTTAGCCTTACATCTTGAGCAGCCTAGATGTCTTCCACTAGCCTCAGGGCATAGCTAGTTAGGCCCATGAAGCCCCTACATAGCACCATGGAGTTGCTTATAGGCATGCATTGGTGATTTGTTTTTGTATGATTAGTTTTGCTATGCTAATAACAATTACAGATTTATAAACATGTGCTTGCTTCTTTCTTTTTGTGTTGAGGTTTCCTTAGTTGTTGGTGCTTACAAGTAGGTAAATTTCCTTAATTTAAACAAGACATTCATGAGAAAAATAGCTTCAAAAATGATTAATGAACAACAAACATGTACAGTACAACAAACCATCAAAGAGACACATTAACGCAGTGTTTTGATGAAGGAGTTCACCCCTTCTGGGCTACACCTCCTTGGTCTAACTTCCATGGCTTGGGCCTCTGTATTAGGTCAATGTAGAAAAAATGATATTTACAAAGATCTATGGCTCTTGATACCTACACCAATGTGTTCAGAAGGTCCAAATTAGCTAAAAACACTTCTTTCTGATCTCAATTTGGTCGAAAATTGAGTAAGTTATGTTTCATTCAAGTTTTCCTAGGAAAACTCCACTAAATCGGGAGAGACTCTAGTTAAGTCTACCAACACTGGCAGTTTTCGCCTAATTTGGTGCCCCTCCAACTTAATCCAAATTTTAAGCATGATTAATTAATGTTTTATATGGAATTAGGTTAGTTAAAATGCGATTAGCGCTAAGTGCTTCCGTTGGCTGGCCCTTGGACGTGTGGTTGAGGTCACATGGGGTGGGGGTTGGCCTGCAGGGTTGGCTCCCACCACCCCCACCATTGGCATCAAACTATGGCATAAGAAAATGTGCACAACCCTCCTTTCAAATGTGCCCTTGGTGGTTTGTTGGCAATGTGTTGGAATTAGGAGGGGGAGGTTGTGGGTTCCATTCTCCTTCCTTAGCTCTTCATATAATTTTGCCGTATTATATAGAATTATTTTGTATAGTTTGAAACTATACCATATCACATAAAAAATGTGCATTTGTATATACGTTTGAGATTTGTAAGGTTTTAGATATACCGATTTTAATAATGATATATATACTTATATATTATATATCTATATATATATTATATATATATTATTATATATATATATATATATATTATATATAATATTCTATATTAAAAAAATTCAAATTCCACCTTAAGGCCAGTTAGTCAATTTCCCTTTCACACAACCACAATGGCGAATCCGGAGGTGACACTTATCACAACCCCATCAGACAAAAACTAAAGAAGATTCCCCTTGCTAACTGGACTGACTAGACTGCCATGTCATCATTCTGTCCCATTCTGCAATTTTTTTAGTTGTTTAGGAAAATGAATAGCAGGCCTTTTCTCCTTCATTCGGACTCCGTTTTCGATGAAATGAATTTTGTTGTGATCATCTTGATGAGATGGACATAACGATATAGTTTTCGAGCCAATATAAGAAATTTCAATTTTGAGCTAAATATTGAGCACCTACTCATTCCTCCACACTAGAAGCCTTTTGGACCCCAAAAGATACTTTTATCTGACAAGCAGATGAGTGTACAAACCCCTCACCTTTCCAAGCTCGATCCAATTGGATTTTGACGAAATCAACATTCACTTGCCTTGAGGACCCCGTTCTTTTGCCACGGATGGCATCTTGTTGAAACTGATTCAGAAATTCTGCAGTAATGCATTCAAAATGTGAAATCTAAACATTCTCTATTTGTTAAACAACTTGAAGCCTATTTTTTTAAAACTGACACCAACTTGCACTGTCAACTTGAAACCTGTGATTGACATAAGACATGTACTTGTCTTTGCCCCTTTCAAGTTGACCTTGCACTGTTTGTTGCACCATTTTCAGTCGTTCATATAAACTCATGGTTTTGTCCATGTCGCCATCAAAAGAAACATCCTTCTTACCAAGATGACATAACAAAATATAATGCAAATGGATGACAAATTTCACTACTTGGTTTTATTGACTCAAGCCTGATTGTACATCTTGAAAGTATGAAATTTGCTAAACATAAATTTCATGTAAAACATAATGACACTTGAATATAACAGTTACATAACCAATAGGCCTAAAAGGAATAACAATGAACTCGCTGCTTATACCTCTTTTGTACCTTTGAACCAAGTGAAATTTTTTACAAGTATCCATCCAATGAAAGTGCATGGATTGTTGAAACTTAATATTTACACCATGGAAATCTTTTGAATGAAATAAGATGGTGAAGTTGCTTGCAAAAACCTGAAACTCAAATGAACCTTTCAATTTTGAAAGAGCATAAAGAAGAATTGCACTGATCTTATGGTTTGAAGCAACATATGCCTCTTGTTGTTTGCCTCCCCATTGGAAGACTTTGCACACACATGACAATGCATACCAAGGAGCTTCGAAAGAAGAAATGTCAACAACAACTCTCCTCCATCATTGGGCTGCTCCCAACAAACCTCTTATCAAAATGATGATCTTGGGCGCTGACCAATCAACAATGGCGTCCAACTTGGAGAGGTTTTCCTTCAACTTACCTCCTCCAATATCATGGCCAAAATGCATCAAAGAAGTGAAACTGAACTTGTACGTTGATATCTTCAAAACATTAAACAATTTTCCTTCATAGATGATACGTGCATAAGAAAATTTTCTCAACATGTTTATGTCACCCAAGTGGACAATTTCTTGAAGAAAGGGCTCTTTTTTGCCATAATTCAAATACATGTATGTAATAGAATTGCTACAAAGAACATACAACATTAAAAGCCATACAAACTATTCTTATTTGGTGTTACGTACATTCTTGCACTAACCTCTTTTTACAACTTTGCATTGGAAAAACTACTCCTTTTGTCCTCTTTCTTGAAATACTTACCATTCCTCTTTGGCACTATAACCATCGGTGCACAACATGGCATAAGGGATGATTGAATTAGCCCATTGTTCAGCAAAATTTTACATTGCATTGGGTCTGTACACTTTGCAATTTTGTCAACCCTTGCATCCTAACATGACTAAGAGAAACCTCTTACTGCAAAGATATTTTATGTGAAGTTTATTTCTCCTTGAAGGATGATTCTTTCACAACCTGAAATACTTCATCACTCTGATGAACTAAACCAACCAAATCAGAATTGAAACTTGCATTGCATGCAACAACATTTTCATAAACAATATCATCATTTGGCTTGAACATGAGAGATACCAAATTTTTACTTGAATTCACTAGTCTTTTTGCCTCCCCTGCATTAACCAAAGAAATGTTCAGCTTTTTGCGATGGGCTCTCACTATGTACTCCACACCATCCTTGAACAAGTGATACTTATTTTCATGGAGGTAAAAGACTGCTTTCTGGTCATGCAAATATGGAATAGCCAACACCACACCTGAAATATCAAGCGGTACCACATATAACTCTACTTTGTAAAAAAAAAATTGTAGTGATTGCAAACTTAAACAAACATTTTCTTGTAACCTGTAAACTTGTGTCTCTTGTTATCCATCCCAAAGGGTATGGTTTATGGTGAGGTAGAATTTCAATATTCAATATGTTGACTAAGTCTTCAGAGATTAGATTCACTTGTGACCCACTATCGAAGAGTGTGTCAATCTTGGTTTTTTAGATATGACCCTAACATGAAATAACTCAATTCGTCTCTTTTCATTTGGAGTAGTAGTAGTGTTACAGTTTTGTGAACTAGTGCTTGAAATATCTTGTTTTCCTTTGATTCCCATGAAAGTTATTTGTTTTCACCACCTGATTCAGAACCTAAATCTTCTTGAGTGATAGTAGTGGTTTTCTGTTCCCCTTTATTGTTGAACTTATTTGGTCTCATTTCTGGATGCAATTTCTAGCAGTGGGCTTCATCATGCCCCTCTTTGGAACAGTGTTTGCATGTGATTTTCTACCCTTCTTTCTTCACATTTACATTCTTCTTTCGCTTCCATTTTCCTCCTTTCTCTTTCTCCTTACCCTTAGGTGGCTTTTTATCACTACTCTCTTCATAAGTGTTCTTTCCTCTAGATTCAAGATGCGTGGCTTGCACACATACTTCATCTAAATTAGTTGGATTGAACATAAGAATAATGTGTTTAAGATAGGAATGTAAATCCCCAATATATTTCAATAGTGTATCTTGGGAATTCAAATTAACTCCTAACAACAAAGCCCTTTTCCTAAAATCCTGCGTATAATCTTGGACTATTTGGCCTTTAAGCTGCCTAAATTCTACCAACTCATAATGGATTTTTGTATAGGCTAAAGGATAAAAAAGTAATTTAATTGCAGAAAAAAATTCAACCCAAGTAATGGATATATTACCATGGATTCTCATTTCCTCTTGAGTCTTTGCTTCCCACCAAACTAGTGCAGCTCCTTCTAGCCTCAGTGAAGCCAACTGGATCTTATGTCATCTTCTTGAAGGTTCTAAATTCTGCAGTGTACCTCCAACTGTCGAATCCAATTGTCTAACTTTTTTGCATTCACTTCTCCATTATACATAGGAAGTTAGAATTTTATGTCCAATTTCAGTGATGGAGTTTTTCCTTTTGGGGTTTTGGAATGAGTATGGGTAGTTGTAGTGGTGGTAGTGGAAGATGATGCTGTGTGAGATGGTGAAGATGACGAGGAAGATGATGAGGATAGTGGAGATGTAGGTGGCTTTCCACCATTCCCTTTGGAATCCTTCTTCTCATCTTTTTTGTCCTCTGAGTTTCCTTCTCCATGTGGAGGTTTAGGACTCTCTCCAACCATTAGAGTGTTCCTCTCTTCATAAAGGACTTTAACCATCTCAGTCAAAGTATAGAAAGCCTTCTTGAATTCTTCCTCTTCTGAAGAGGGTCCTTCAGGCTCTCTTCCTCCAGACATAATGGCTATGGATTCAGGCTCAAAAATTTGTATTGATTGTACTTTTTCAATCTCAATTGAAAGCAAAACTTGAGGAGTTTCAAGTGCAGTTGGAATTAGAACTTTGGGTGGTGGAGATTGTTTCCTTGTGGCTATCTTTGTTCTGGGAATTACAGCAGGAGTTGCAAACAAAAGATTCCCTTCTCCTCTCTGCAAATTTAACCTTGTAAGCATCACAATTTTGCAACCATTAAAACCCTAATTGCACAAACTCAAGCAAGCA
This sequence comes from Pinus taeda, assembly GCA_000404065.3. Classification (NCBI taxonomy): domain Eukaryota; kingdom Viridiplantae; phylum Streptophyta; class Pinopsida; order Pinales; family Pinaceae; genus Pinus; species Pinus taeda. Next base: position 160,889 of record APFE031134801.1, read on the forward strand.
AGAAATTCAACCTTGTGCTCTGATACCAACTTGATATGTTTTTGTATGATTAGTTTTGTTGTGCTAATAACAATTATAGATTTATAAACATGTGCTTGCTTCTTTCTTTTTGTGTTGAGGTTTCCTTAGTTGTTGGTGCTTACAAACAGGTAAATTTCCTTAAGTTAAATAAGACATTCATGAGAAAAATCGCTTCAAAAATGAATAATGAACAACAAACATGTATAGTACAACAAACCATTAAATAGACACATTAACACAATGTTTTGATGGAGGAGTTCACCCCTCTTGGGCTACATCTTCTTGGTCCAACTTCCATGGCTTGGGCCTCTATATTAGCTCAATGTGGAAAAAATGTTGTTTACAAATCTCTATGACTCTTTATACTTGCACCAATGTGTTCATAAGGTCCAAATTAGCCAAGAACACTTCTTTCTGATCTCAATTTGGTCAAAAATTGAGTAAGTTATGCCTCATTCAATTTTTCCTAGGAAAACTCCACTAAATCTGGAGAGACTCCAGTAAAGTCCGCCAAAACTAGCAGTTTCTACCTAATTTGGTGCGCCAACAAATCCGTTTCCAACTTAATATGAATTTTAAGCATGATTAATCAATGTTTTAAACGGAATTAGGTTAGTTAAAATGTGATTAGTGCTAAGTGCTTCTACTGGCTAGCCCTTGGACTTGTGGTTGAGGTCACATGGGGTAGGGGCTGGCCCGCGGGGTTGGCTCCCAACACCCCCACCATCGGCATCAAACTATGGCATAAGAAAATGTGTGCTACCCTCCTTTCAAGTGCACCCTCGGTTGTCTGTTGGCAACACATTGGAATTAGGAGGGGGAGGTCGTGGGTTGCATTCCCCCTCCCTCCACTCCTCATATAATTTTTCTGTATTATATACAATTCCTTTGTATAGTTTGAAACTGTTAGGCCCCTATACCACTAGTGTAACCCCTTATTGTTATTAGTACAACCCCCTTATTATATTTTTGTACCCATGTAGTCCACATATTATTACTATTGTTCCCCATAGAAGCCCACTATTGTTATTATTGTGCCCTTACATTATTATTGTTACATCGGCTCTGATTATATTATGACCCCTTAGACTCCTATATAGAAAGGAGGTATTTTCATTTGTATCATCTAAGAATTTTTCATTTGTGTAATGTAAAGGAGGTTGACCCCTCAAAGGGGCTGAATTCTAAGGCGTTGATCTATCTTTTCTATCTTTTTGTGAGCTGGTTTCATATCATTTGGTATCAGAGCTTTGGATTCTAGGGTTTCGCTGCTCCAAATAGGTCATCGTGACATTTTCGCTATAACCTTTTTTCTGCGATGTTTCAGAAGCGAAAAAAAACCCATTTGAGAAGAATTGCACTGAACCTCGAGTCCGAATTTCAGAGCTTTTTATGCTATATTTGCGAAGATATGATTTGAGGAATTTCATCTTTTTGCAGACTCCTGAATTACATTCCAAACAAGTGACCTGGGGAAAATTGTCATAACTTTCTCTCTGGATTGAAATTTTGTAAGAAGGTATAGAAAGAGGACGGATTGTAGTTTCTTATATATATTTTTTAGAGCCAAATGTCAAAACAGTGAGACGTGGCACTTCATACAAGTTTGTTCTTCTGGAAAGGTCTATAATCAGATAATCTTGGGAGATTGTGCATAACTCATTCTTGGAGAATCTAAATTCAATCAGACTGGTGGCATTGGAAAGAGGACGCAGACGATTATTGCAGGTCACAAATTTAGAACTTAAAGATCTAAAAGTACAGATTTACAGTCGTTTCAATATCGAGCTCCTAAAATCAAGAAAAAGTGAGATAAGGAAGTTTGATGGCAAGGATCCGGTAAATTGGATGCTACGGATGGAGAAATATTTTGATCTACATGGTGTACCACTATTATAAAAGGTATGTATTGCATCTTCATATTTAGAATTATGGTATAAATGGCTTTGTTCTTGTAAACAACTTGTTACGTGGTCAATTTTCATGGAGGAAATTATAGCACATTATGAGAATACAAAGAGCAACACCTTCTTTAGAGCAACACCACAACAATTGGAAGAAAAAAGAGAAAAAGGGCTTTGTTACAAAATGGAAAGCAAAATTATGGCAACAAGGAATTCTACCCCTCACAACTATAAAGATGGAAGTGTTGTTTTTCCTAGCCTTCCACAACCTACAAGGGTTACACCACAACAATTGGAAGAAGAAAGAGAAAAAGGGCTTTGTTACAATTGTGATAGAAAATGCATTAAAAGTCATAAGTGTGTTGAGAAGAAATTATTTTACATAGAGTATGAAGAGGAGGAAGAAAAGGATCAAGAAACATCAAAAGAAGAGGATATATGCCAGGACACAACCCCAGAGAAAGAAGAAATGAATCCGGCCATATCTTGTAAAGCATTGAAAAGAATTACCACTCCTCAAACTCTCAATATAGAAGGACATATCAAGAATAAAAATGTTCAATAAGTGAAAGATCACATCGAGCATCAAGAAATGAATCCAACCATATCTTGTAAATCATTGGAAGAAATTACCACTCCTCAAACCCTCAAGATAGAAGGACATATCAAGAAGAAAAAGGTTCAAGTAGTGAAAGATCACATCGAGCATCAACAACAAGTTTTCCAACTTTTAAAGGATAACGCCACTTTGGTGAAAAATCGAATGAAACAACAGGTAGATCAACATCGTAGTGAAAAATGTTTTGATGTAGGTGATTGGGTATTTTTACTGCTACATCTCAAGAAAGCGATTTGTGAGAAGGAAATGTTGGCAATACTACATGCACTTAAGAAATGATGACCTTACCGAGTGGGAAGACACTTCAAGGTAAAAATGGATCATGATAGTCTTAAATACTTTTTAGAACAACTATTATGTTTAGAAGAATAGAAAAAATGGGTCACAAATATGTTGGATTATGACTTTGACATCATCTATCGAAAAGGGAAGCAAAATTTTGTTGCAGATGCACTCTCAAGAAAGGATGAGGATGTGGAAGCATTGTTTTGTGCTATTTCTATTATCCAAACAGATTGGGTAAACAAAGCAAGGGATGAATGGAAGAAGGATGAAGAAGTATGGCCACTCATTCAAAAGTTGTAGAAGATCCCAATTCAAACGATACTGCCAGAACTTGAAGAGGAAGGAAAAATAATATTGGAACCTGGAGCAGCCATAAAAACAAGAACCCAACAGCTATGAAATTGATCAATTTCAGAGTATCTCATCAAGTGGAAGAACTTACCCACTAAAGATTCCACACGGGAGGACAAGAATTTTATACAGAAGCATCAAGAACTACTCAAGCATTGAGGACAACACTTTTTGAAGGAGGGGGCCATGTTAGGCCCCTATACTACTAGTGTAACCCCTTATTGTTATTAGTACAACCTCCTTATTATATTGTTGTACCCATGTAGTCCCCATATTATTATGATTGTGCTCCATAGAAGCCCACTATTGTTATTATTGTGCCCTTACATTATTATTGTTACGTCGGCTCTAATTATATTATGACCCCTTAGACTCCTATATAGAAAGGAGGTCTTTTCATTTGTATCATCTAAGAATTGTTCATTTGTGTAATGTAAAGGAGGTTTCCCCCTCA
>APFE031134801.1:164932-189997 GCA_000404065.3 Pinus taeda
ATAATAATATTTAAAAGAAAATTCTAATTCCACCTTGGAGTCAACTAGGCAATTTCCCTTTCACACAACCACACTGGCGAATCTGAAGGTGACGCTTGTCACAAACCCATTGGGCAAAAATTGAAGAGGATTCCCCTTGCTGACTGGACTACCATGTCATCATTCTGTTCATTCTGCAGTTTTTTAGCTATTTAGGAAAATGAACAACATGCCTTTTCTCCTTCATCCAGACTCCATTTTCAATGAAATGAATCGCTTTGTGATCATCTTGACGAGACATATGTATTCATACAGTTTTTGAGCCAATCTAAGAAATTTGAATTTTGAGCTAAATACTGAGCACTTGATCACTTAGAGTCTAGAGCTCTTGACGTGTGGAAGGAGAGGTGGATCCTCTTGGGAGTTCACTAAAGATCCATGAAAGAGTGTGGCTATAGGAACACCTATGCCTACACGTAGGGAAATTCCCTATTCTGATATGGGGAATGTTAGAGGGTCAAGAACTCATTGGAGAGGGCTTCACCCATGCTCAGAAGGGGTAGCACTGTGAGGTGCATTGGCAAGCTATTTCCACCATCACCATCACTGAGTGAATATTCCACTCTCAATGTTTATTGAACCCCTGTGGTAGACCATTGGTCAGAATAACCAGTGAGAAGGGATCAGTGAGGAGCTAAAGCAAGCTCTTGTGGTACTCGTCGAAATCCAATTGGGTCCATCGCACAAATCTTGACAAGGTTTCCCTGGTCAAGACATGAAAAGAATCGAGTGTAAGCTCTAATGTGGTGCAGGGAGAACCAAGCTCTACAATTATAGGATAGACTCAGGAAACCTTGTCTATTAACTAGGGGGGAACCCTAGTCATGTAAAATTCCCATTGATACGTCTTGATTCCCATCTATCGCAACTAGATGAAGTTATAATGGTGTTGTCAGAGGTGAAAAACCTAGACAGTAGAAGCCAAAGGTTTGGTTTGTGTGTCGATGAGATCAACCGGGATGATATCAGCTGGGATTAACTGGCTGATGCACAAGCCCGACAGTGCTACCATTAGTTGGAAGCGGAGCCCACAGGCCATGTAGGGCTAGAATCTCTAGCCTAAAAGAAAAGAAGAGTGAAGTAAGGGAAGCATCAGGAATGTAAGTGCAAGGTGACATGATCTGACATTTCCTAAAAGTCTCATCCTAGAGGAATTCTCCGTGGAGGAAGTGAAGGTGTCAGAAAGAACCCAATGGGGTGACGTGAGCTCATTGCGGTGGAAAGACACACAAGCATGGTTGTATTTCCTTTGGTGAAGGGAGGACCCATGGCCAATTCAATCCACAAGTTATAACCCTGAGTAGCAGGTGGAGGAATGTCGAGATAATAAGTCAGGGTGATGTGGTATGGGCCGCGGTGTCAGCTGATGGTGGAGCAACAGACCAATAGGAGGAGGTTGTGTGACCCCATTTCACATGTAACCCTATCATTTAGGCCCAAACGGTTAAGAAGGTGAGTTCTCTAGAAATTTTTGGGAAGGTCAGAGAGGGATGATGCAATGTCAACACGTAGTAGGGCCCACACTGATGGAGATAGCCCATTGGTGGGAGGGATGCATCGCTTGACAGGTCAACTCATTACAAATATCTTGAGAACGTAGAATAATGTAATGAGAAATGCGTTGGGTGGGTAAGTGAAGAAGGATGACCCCTCGACTATCACACAGTCCAATGACAGACTGACATGTGGCAACCAAATGATGTGGTTTGGTCTATTCTTGAGAGGCGATATCTCGTAATATGGGGTTTAGATTGAAGTAAAATTTATATCACTAGATTCGTCTTGAAGATATGAATGCAATGGTGATGGTTATATCTGTGAGCATAGTGAAGTTGAAAAAATTGAAAATTTTATACCCCATTTTCATAACAACACCTTGAATATTGGGTATGCATAGTGACAACCTCTTACTCTAGGTATTGGGTGAGGGGTGCTATTATAAAAATGGTCCTGGCAATTGATTCATCCACTTTTTCCACTCTAAAAGAATCAACATGGATGGAAAATAATATTATGATCAAATCCAAATCTTGTAAGTTGAGATGTCATAAACAAAAAATCATAATGACCTTCATGTTTTCTAAAGGTTGTTTTTGACCTCATTTTGATTTGATGTTATCCAAAACAAAGATCCAACTTAGTAAATAATGTTTCTCCATGGAATTCATCTAGTAATTCACCAATGATAGGAATAACAAACTTATCTTTGATCATCATTTGGTTGAGTTGTCTGTGTAATCTTGACACATATGCCACACACTATTCTTTTTTATAACCATCACCATTTTTGAAGAGAAAACACTACGGCTAGGTTGAATTATGTTAACCTCTAGCATTTCTTGACCCATGTGCTCAATACCACTATTCTATGCATATGGATACTAGTAAAACCTAATGTTAGGTGGTAAACTTATAGGTATAAATTGAATTGCATTCTCATGATCTCAAGCAGGTGGATTATCGTCAAGAATCTCTCCAAATACCTTGTAATGATTGTTGGTAACTTTTTTGAGATCCATTGGAGCAAAGACTTTATATGTTTGAACATATAATGAACACAATTGTGTACCTTTTTTTTGCAATTTTACATGCTATTAGAGCTTATCAATTTACAAGGTTTCTCTTGGATACCTTTGAGCTCAATTTCCTTTCCTTATAAGGAAAATATTATGAAAATATCTTGAAAATTAAAGGCCACTATTCCCAATGATTGTAACACTTGGACACCTAATACAACATCAACACTAATAATCTGGAATAAAATCTTGGAGCTATCCAATAAATACTCCCCCATATTCATCTTAATAATATGGCACTTTCTTGAATAATTAATGGTACCTCCATCTTCAATTTTACTTGAAATTATAGTGTTAGATATACAAAGCAATTAAGAAGTTTTTCCAATTTGTAATTGATGAAGTTATGGGAAACACCTAAATCAATCAATATTGTTACCAATTTATTTAGGATATATCCTTCTACCTTGAGGGTTTTTTTAGTATTTATGCCAACCAATGCATGACAAATATTGTTGGAGTAGTCTCTTCTAGCTGTAGATCTTGTAATAGTTCCACTTCTTAATCTTGTTCATCTTCACAGTCTATGTAGTGTAATTTCTTCTCACTACATTTATTCCATTTTGTTTTTTCTATCACAATTGGAACATTGTCCCTTTTCTCTTATTTCATCCATTTGTTGAGGTGTCAACCTTGTTGGTTTAGGAGAGGGTGCATGATTTTCTCTATATTTATTAGTGATTGATTTTTCAATGACCATCTTTTTACTTTCAACTCTCCCTTCTAGACTAAAAGCATGGGCTAAATATTTAGGTTCAAAGAGACACACCTCATGTTGGGTACTTTCTTTTAAAGCTCCCATAAATAGGTCTAACAAATTATACTATGAATTCTTGATTGTGCTCTATAACTAGGCCAAAGATTTACCAATTTAATAAATAATCTATTTCTCTTAATATCCCCATAATGTGTATCAATTCCTCCATAAAAATGGACCAATATACAATAGAATCATTTTTCCTTTCACAAATCCATTGATACCACACATTCTGATCTTGTTATAAAAACATGGATGCAATATTTACCTTTCATAACGCTATGTGGATGTTATCTCTAGTTAAGGAAAATATTCAACATCCTTGGGCCTTGTTTAGATTCCCTCTGTGTTTTTAAAGAGGTGGTACTCCTATTTTCATTCACTCAAATATTCAACATAACTCAAAGTATATAAATATGATCATTCAACACATTCACCTGTGAATGGATTAGGTGTTTCAAAGTAAATTAAAACAAAAATATTAGAAATAAATATAATCTAATGACTCATTCCATGGTACACATCCATTCATACTTCATGATAAAAACATATTGAAGAAAATCAACAGATAGAAAATGGAGAAATGGTCCATATATGAAAAGAGCTCTGTAGTGATTTCATGTCTTCAAAGATCATAAAGAGTCATTGGAGAATGTTCATGAGATTTGATTGCTCATTTAAAAGTCTTGAAACCACAAATGTCATGCACTCTCGAAAGAAACTCTTCACAAACTTTAAGTTTTGAATAAAGTTAGTGCCTAAATCACTTTACAAAATCCTAATACTTAAGCATAAAAGTAAAGTTGTTCACCCCTAAGGGATTGTGATTGGGATCTCATGGAGCAAAATATGAGGTTACCTAGAAGAAAAAGATAAATTATAATCATAGACTGGATTACAAATATATAAGGCAATTAACAAACCTAGATGATAAAATACCCAAGAGAAAGAAAGGGATTCGATTAAAAAAAAGAAGGTAAAATACATTGACAAAATTATATAAGGATGATTAGTGGAATAAATCCTCTCTCTTTGAAATATGCTTCTCCTATTCTTTTATAATCTTTCGTTCATCTGCACAACTATTCAATGGTTATGCTTTTCCTCCTTTTTTTAGTTGAATGAAGGTCTATTTTGAAAATATGAAATTATGAATTTGTCATCGAAGCTGGGTCCTACTTCACATACTCCAGATTTCCCTTTTTTCTATAAATCATTTTCAAAAATATTTTTTTGATAGACCCAAAGTTGGTCACGATTTTTATTTTAATTTTATAAGGTGATATCTATAATTTTGTCCCTAGAAGTCATCCCCAATGTGTTCTTCATGCTTCTAGGTTTCTGACAAGCTCTCATTTTCCTGAATCAGGCATCGAGAACTAAAGTTATGGCATCTGGAGGTTCATGACTCATCCGCTATTGATATGCATGAATATGACTCAATAATTGTTGATATACTCCACATGAAACTTGGCCTTTTGATTTATAAGTCCACCCTACTCATCCCACATGTATTATGGGAGGGAATTTATAATGCTTTATAAATAAATTGACTCTTTATATTATTTATATATGAAGTAGAAAGAATGAAATGTTGCATAACTTATGCATAATGTAGTTTATGGTTACTGCCTCATTTCCTAATCATCATGTTGTTTCATTTACCATTCATTTATTTTGATGCAATGCCTTCCAAGTGTCATTTTGTGATATGTCGAGTTTTCTACCATGTGTCATAAGGATATATTCCAAAGGAGCTTAGGATAAAAGTAATATGAGAAATAATATAATTCAGAAATGGGGTATATGGGTTTAGAAAAAAAAGAAAAAGTGAAAATGGCTAAGTAATAAGGAAGGATGTGAGGTGTGTGAAGGAAAGGGTTTGTAGAGGAATATGAAGTGGGGTGATGTTTTGCACAACCTGGAAACTGACTAAGTAAAAAAAAAGGAGAAGAAATGAGGTAATTCCACATGAAATAATACTTGGGAAAATGAATAATAGAGAAATGAGATGAATAATGGAAATAATGATAAAAAAACAAAGTAATGGGGATATGTGGGAAAAACAGTGATATCTTTACAATATGATCTTTGTATTATATTCTCTAAAATGTTGGATGAAGCTAAGACATAGGCCTATCAAATGAGAAGATGCACATGAGCACTTTATTTATTTTTGATGTCTTATCTTTCCTTATCTTTGTTAAAGAAAAGAAACCATCTTTGTCGGCATTGCGTGAATAAGATATGAAACATTAAAATTGACTAAAAGTTCATTGTTTTAGATTGACTCTATTTGGTGTTGACATGAAAACACATAAACGAGCTAGAACTTGGTGTAGATCAAGTATTACGCCATCTAAAATATCGATGTTATAAAATCGTTACTGTTAAACTTCCTCATATCGATCTTCGTAATGCAATATTTCCTTGGTGCCAACTGAATGACTTGTTGCTTTGGATCTTGGATTGAAAATTCATGATGATGCTTTTGTGATTCAATGCTTTTTCTTTCTAATTTTGATAAAATACTCCCCATATGTAATTGAGTCTCAACACCATGCTTCTAAACTTATGTTCATGATTTCCTTAAATCTCCATATCCTTTTTAGGAAGATCCTTTAATATAATGGTTTGTAATCCTTTTCCTTCTTCCCTAATGGATTTTTGTATATCTTTCTTGAACTTTTTAATTTATTTCTTCTTTTCATTCATCGTCTTTTCCATTTCATTTGTTATTTCTCTTTTAAGTTTTTCTTGAGAAGCTGATAAATCCGCCTTTTTCAACATACCACCATCATTTTCATTAAATTTATTCTAATAGGGAGAACCTAAATTTTGATTATGCACAATATTCATGAGTCATAGATGAGCCTTCATGAGGCTTAATTGGTGTAGCAACTTTCTTTGGAGGCATAATAATAATACTCCTCTTTATCACAACTTTCAATCACAAAAAGTAAATGGATCTTCTAATCAAATGTTATGTCACTTGTAAGTTATGTACCTTTAAAACCTTAATTTTGAGAATATATAAATGTCTGGCCTTTTTCTTGATATATCTCTCGTTAATCTAAAATTTTGTCTTCTGTACAATTCTACAAGTCTAACCAGAAATTGTTGTGCTTAGTGAAAGTTATGCCATCTTTCCCTAAAATTTCTTACTTTTGGCCTCTTCCCAAGAGAAAAATTATACAACATTCCACTTATCTAATTATACAAATAAGATTTTAAAACTTTTACCTAAGGAATTTCATTATGTATCCTTAGATCTCTAAAAGTTAGATAGCCTAATTGATCCAATAAAATGAATTATAAATTAATTATAAACAAGATTAATTCAATTAAGGTAACAATAATAACAAATAGGGCATTTAGAAGATTAGGTACAATAATTAAAGTATTAGAATATACATATATATTTAGGTTAGATTTAATGAATTAATTAAATAAATATTAACATATATATTTGTACATATTTTTACGTATAATGTGGTAATATTTAAAATTAAATAAATGAATTATTTCTACCAGATTAACCTAACTCTGAATATAATAATATTTTAATTTTAAACTAATTAGAAGACGTTTGACTGGGGTTATTGAATGATAAAGTAGCCGTTAGAGTGTTTTAGCCGTTGGAGTTTCTGCTTGGACTATTTAAATCGCTGAGCTAGATCTGTATTTTCAACTTGTCCTGACGATGAACCACATTGGTTGGTTCGAAACGTGTTGGCAGAAATCTTTCTTATGTGATTTACGCTGAAGCTCTCCTTATAGCCTAAAGTGTTCCAAGAAAAATTTATAGCAAAAATTCCATGATCACTCATAAATTGATTTCAATATCATTCACAAACCCTAACTTCCATAGGGTATATATCAGAAATTAAAGAAAAACAAATTACAATTTTTTTACCAAGCATACCTTGTAATGCCCTATAAATATGCTCAAAATTTCACAATATGAAACATCCTAGAAAAAATCATAGCGAAAATTTTTAGATGACGCATTTAAAATATATTTTAGGACCAATCACAAACCCTAACTTCCCTAACGTATATCTAAGAAGGTATAGCGAATCAAAATCTAAAATGTTTACCTAGATGTTCTTTGATATTTGTCTTGAAAACATCTTAAACATCCTAGAAAAAAGGTTATAGAAAAATACCAAGATGATCTGTTCGAAGCAACAAAGCCCTAGTTTGTATGCTTTGATACCAAATGTTATGAACCTTGCACCTTAGAAATGATAAGAAACAAATAATTACAACTCACTTCAAGGGGGATCCTCATTTTACAATAAATACAATGTATAAGACACGATTTGATGATACCATTACTAGGTTTTCTTAGTATATATAAAGGAGACAAAGGATACAATTATCATAAAACAATACAATGAAAGGTTCTAGCCTACATAACGATATAGCAATAGAAATGCAATCACTCAATATCTAGGGGCTTAATAAGGGGTTTTAGGGTTAGCATGGGGCTTATATAGGGATTAACACTTTCCATGCCCTTGGGGGGGAGGAGTAGGATAATAGGTGGCCATTTTTTGTCATTTATATGCAAAGAATAGATTTGTAAAAAAAACAAGTTTCTAACCATTTCATTATTGTGCAAAATAATGAGAAATCTAATCCATCATTAGGAACTCATGGGTAAGATGGTCTACCCCAAAAAATATTGAAAGGAAACTTATTCTTCCTCTTCTTATTGTTGGAGACCCCACCTATGGTCGTTTAGGTTTATTGTAGAAATTAGGTTGTAGATTTGCAATTGCTCATGAGGTTTTAATCAGAATCACAAGACACAAACCTACACTACTACACTGTGAACATTAATTCACAATTTAGAACAAAAATATCATAAATGTAAAAATAAATAACACACATGCAACAAGAATTTTTATCATGGGAAAGAAATATGCTAAAAACTGCCATGCCTGCTTTCATTAATCAAATGAATAGAGATGTGTTACAATTTCTATGCTCAATTGAGCACATCGTGCAAGTGCATAACTTATCTCTCTACTCATTGAAGGCGTTTGACCCAGACTTAATAAAAAATTTCCTCGAATTGAGCTCCTATATCCTTGCCTTGTTCCTTGAGGAATTAACACTATTATTTAGGAAATTCCTTTAGTTGAATTGTGTAATTCCTTAGGTTGATCATCTAACTACGTGCAACATGTTATCACTCAAGAAAAAGTTCTAAATTGTTCACATCAGTTCGAGTGTTTGCCAAAAGCACATAAATCCTTTTCAGCAGTTTCGCAGTGCAACATGCTTTAAAGTAATTTCGTAGCGCCTAATTCATATTTTGCACTGGCTGCGCTACGAAATTGTGGATTTGTTCGAATCCATAACCATTTTTTCACAGTTGTCATATCCATCAAATTGCATCAACAATTGTCAGCTATCAGGTGAGGCAGAAATTCAAACAAGTATAGGAGGTACCACCAAGGGCAGAAGAAACAGGTTGAAGACTTAAAGATACAATTGAACCAGCAAAAAGGATCTCCATAAAGAAATTTCAAAGTTTTGGTAGTTTTGCTTGGTATAATTAGTTCAAACATTCCCATTCAGTTTTGGAAGGTATTGAAACAATCAAAAGAATGTTTTAATAGAAAAGTGATCTAGGAAGTCAAAGTTTTGGATTGAAACTGTGATTTTTTGAAATTACACAGCAGTTTCGCAGCGCGCTGCGAAACCCTTGTAGCAGCCTGTTTTAGCAAAAAAAACTCTGTTTTCTGCGTTTACTAGTAAATTTCCAGAAGGGATTCTGAGTAGATGAAAACTTAATTTTGAAAACTGAAAGAGGCTTTTATTCCTAACATACCAAGCTACAAAAACCTCTTTTATTTTCTTCAAATTCATTCTGAGATGGGAAACACGAGTGACTAAAGTTGCGCTACGAAACTGCTGTAGGTGCAGTTTTTCATTTCCTGTTTGCCACGTGTTTTTCAAGGACAGATTTTGAACAACTGGAGGAATTTTTTAAAAAACCAGGAGAGGTTTTTGTTCTAGACAACATGGGCTACAAAAACCTCCTTCATTTTCATAAAATATGTCATGGATGAAGAGATAAAGGCTCTACAATTTTCAAGGATATAAACCTAAAAAACAGGGAAACTTGTTCCCTAATTTCTAGGGTTTGTCATCAGCAGTTGGGTGACCACGTGGGAGGCTTCATCAAGTTCGACTTCATGGAGTTTTAGGTGTAAAAGAATGCTTTAAATTCTTATATAAGGTTGTTTAATCATAATAAGGAGTTACACTCCTAGTTGTATTAGGTCACTAGCACTCCTAGTTAACAGCTAGTTCTAATTAATGGTTTGTTTTATGGTTAGAATAGGTGTCACTGATGGCAAATTCGATTTCTCTTGATGAGGGATGATGGAATCCTATTTGTAAATGCTTTATATAGAGCATGAGGTCGAATTAGCAAAGGGTTGGAGACTTTTTGGCTCAGCTGCTGCTTTATGCTATGAACTATAATCAGTAATGCAGAGAGGTTTTCTTGAACAGATCTGAGTTCTCATGGAGTTAATCCTTTCTTGATCTATATTTTATTTTGATAACTTGCAGTAGATCTTATTGTTAATACTCAGAATTCACAATCTAATGCTCTGACTTCCTTTAACAATAAGATGACTGTGTTTTATATTTGAACCACCAGCACTAGATTACATTGTTATTGTTCAGAATTCACAACCATGTGCTCTGATTTCTTTTAATGATGGAATGATTGTGTTGAGCAATTGATCTCATTGCTATTACTCAGAATTCATAATCTTATGCTCTGACTTCCTTTAGTAATGAGATGAATGTGTCTTTCCATAATCTTGTGAGTAAATCACCTTTGAACTATCACCAATAGATTTCATTACTATTACTCATAATTCATAATCCTATGCTCTGACTTCCTTTAGTAATGGAATTATTGCGATGACCTATTTCCTTGAGTGAATTATAATTGTTTGAAAACCCCATTTGCCTCAGCTTTCATGTCAAGAAACCTTGCCACTGAATTTATTGACTTGTTGACTCCATAGCTCAATGGTAGCAAGCCTTCATCTTTTCAACCTACAAACACACAAACCCAAGATAGAGTTAGCCATCTATATTATCATCAATCAATATCATTAATCCTTTGAGAGAGCCCCCTCAGGCTGAGGAGGCTAAGCCTTAGCTAAAAGATTGGTTTGAAATAGTTACACTAAGATAGTCTGATCAGGAGCCTATCAGGGACCTATTTTGGTGATAACATTTTGGTGCGTCTGCCGGGAGCCTGAAGATTATTCTTTCCCGAAATCAAGAGGCTGAACTTCTTAAGGTAGCAGGAGCTCAGACATCATTTTGAGGCTGCAAAACTACCTTGGCGACTCCACACATCAAATAACAAATTGGAAGGTGACTCCACTGCTAGAAGATCAGTAGCTTGATGAAGTTTCAAGATGAGTTCCACTGCAAGAATGAATGCCAGGTATGCTCCTATGAATCGGTCTCATATCCCTAGTTTTCCAAATCCTATGCCAAAGGTTGATTGGTTAGAGGGTCTTCCAATCTTCAAAGATGAAAAGAAAGACAATGCTGCTCTTCATTTGGTTAGGTTTCCTATGCATGTACGCAGTCTTAAGGTTCACTTTCCTGAGGATTGTCTCATGAGGATGTTTATGGCCACTTTAGAAGGAAAAGCACGGTCTTGGTATAAAAGTTTGGAAAATGATTCATTATCTTCTCTTTCTGATTTCCATGATGTGTTCTATGACACGTATAAAGAATGTCATCCTTCATTATTGTTACTCAAAGATTGTTGTAGACATTCTTTAAATCTTATTCAGTACTTGGAGGATTGTTATGATGATGATGAATTTATGGATGAAGAAATTTTAGAAGCTCTCCATAACAATGAATTCCAACACCAAGAAGAAAGTATAACATCCCATGAAACGCAGCATGAAGATCAGCATGGGTTTACTTATGAAAACCATGTTCAATCCTCTGATATTGATGTAGAGATGCAGCAGACTTGTCAGTCTTCGGATCATTATCAAGATGAAAATGATTACACACGACAAGAAGAAGTACTGGAGGATAGCTGTTATAACCCTCAGGCAAAGGAAAAGATGGTTCATGTTTATAATTCCTTGCAGCAGCTTGCATCAAAGAATGATCTTTATAATGAAGAAAATTACATTGTTTGTGGGCATCATGTAGAAAGGCAGTTGGACATCACATCAAAGGAATTTTGTGTGGATGAGAATGAGTTGTCTGAAAATGAAAAGTGTTATGATGATCATTCTTTTCAAAAGGTTTCTATGACAGAACACAAGGAGAGAGTGTTGCTTCCTTTCTCTTTCACGATTGAGGAAGATGACACTGTTATTGAAGATCAGTTTGCACAGCCAGAAAATTACAAGAATTATCAAGCTGATCATGCATTCTGGGATCCTATAGCTAAATACATGGAAGAGTTTTACTCTCCAGTATTTCAGTTTTTCTATGAAGATCAGAGGCAATTTCAGTGGCAGCGGTCATTACAATATCATGTTGGCTCTGAACTCCGATGCAGTCAAAGAAATCCAATATCAGATAAGACAAATGATTGGCTACATTGGAAATTTCACATTGATTGAGCCGAAAGAAATTTGAATTGTTAGGGTAGGTAGGTAGGAAAATGCAAATAAGCTCAAGGTTGACTGAGCATTTTTTTTTTTTTTAGTAGATGTAGATTCCTTTCTCCTACAATGATCATCAAGCTTAAGCCCGAGGTGAAGGCCCAAGAAAATTGAAGGGGATGATTGTCAAGCAAATTCCAGTTTGTCATAAATGGATAAAGCACTAGACCTGCGAGTTCTTAGTGTACTACAGGAGCACACTATCCCTAGTGGAGCCACTGTTATCACTCAAGAAAAAGTTCTAAATTGTTCACATCAGTTCGAGTGTTTGCCAAAAGCACATAAATCCTTTTCAGCAGTTTCGCAGTGCAACATGCTTTAAAGTAATTTCGTAGCGCCTAATTCATATTTTGCACTGGTTGCGCTACGAAATTGTGGATTTGTTCGAATCCATAGCCATTTTTTCACAGTTGTCATATCCATCAAATTGCATCAACAGTTGTCAGCTATCAGGTGAGGCAGAAATTCAAACAAGTACAGGAGGTACCACTAAGGGCAGAAGAAATAGGTTGAAGACTTAAAGATACAATTGAACCAGCAAAAAGGATCTCCATAAAGAAATTTCAAAGTTTTGGTAGTTTTGCTTGGTATAATTATTTCAAACATTCCCATTCAGTTTTGGAAGGTATTGAAACAATCAAAAGAATGTTTTAATAGAAAAGTGATCTAGGAAGTCAAAGTTTTGGATTGAAACTGTGATTTTTTGAAATTACACAGCAGTTTCGCAGCACGCTGCGAAACCCCTGTAGCAGCCTGTTTTAGCAAAAAAAACTATGTTTTCTGCGTTTACTAGTAAATTTCCAAAGGGATTATGAGCAGATGAAAACTTAATTTTGAAACCTGAAAGAGGCTTTTATTCCTAACATACCAAGCTAAAAAAACCTCTTTTAGTTTCTTCAAATTCATTCTGAGATGGGAAACACGGGTGACTAAAGTTGCGCTACGAAACTGCTGTAGGTGCAGTTTTTCATTTCCTGTTTGCCACGTGTTTTTCAAGGACAGATTCTGAACAGCTGGAGAAATTTTTTAAAAAACCAGGAGAGGTTTTTGTTCTAGACAACATGGGCTACAAAAACCTCCTTCAGTTTCATAAAATCTGTCATGGATGAAGAGATAAAGGCTCTGCAATTTTCAAGGATATAAACCTAAAAAACAGGGAAACATGTTCCCTAATTTCTAGGGTTGGTCAACGCAGTTGGGTACCCAGTGGGAGGCTTCATCAAGTTCGACATCATGGAGTTTTAGGTGTCAAATAATGTGTTAAATGTTAGATAAGGTTTGTTTTGATCAATAATAGGAGTTACACTCTAATTGTTTGGTCTCTAGGACCTTAAGTTAGGTGTCATTTGCATTTAATAGTTTGTTTTATGGTTAGAATAGGTGTCACTGATGGAAATTCGAATTCTCTTGTGATGGATGATGGAATCCTATTTTCAATGCCTTAATAGAGCATGAGGTCGATTAGCAAAGGGTTGGAGACTTTTTGGCTCAGCTGCTGCTTTATGCTATGACTATATCAGTAAAGCAGAGAGGTTTTCTTGAACAGATCTGAGTTCTCATGGGTTAATCTTTCTGAATCTAATATTTATATTTTGAAACTTGCAGTAGATCTTATGTTAATACTCAGAATTCACATCTAATGCTCTGACTTCTTTACAATAAGAGACTGTGTTTTATATTGAACCACCAGCACTAGATTACATTGTTATGGTCAGATTCACAACCATGTGCTCTGATTTATTTTAATGATGGAATGATTGGTTGAAGCAATTGATCTCATTGCTATTACTCAGAATTCAATCTTAGCTCTGACTTCCATCTAGTAATGAAAAATGAATTGTTTTCCATAATCTTGTGAGTAAATCACCTTTGAACTATCAACAGTAGATTTCATTACTATTACTCAGAATTCATAATCCTATGCTCTGACTTCCTTTAGTAATGGAATTATTATGATGACCTATTTCCTTAAGTGAAGTATCTTTGTTTGAAAACCCTATTTGCCTCAGTTTTCATGTCAAGAAACCTTGCCACTGAATTTATTGACTTGTTGACTCCATGGCCCAATGGTAGCAAGCCTTCATCTTTTCAACCTACAAACACACAAACCCAAGATAGAGTTAGCCATCTATATTATCATCAATCAATATCATTAATCCTTTGAGAGAGCCCCCTCAGGCTAAGGAGGCTAAGCCTTAGCTAAAAGATTGGTTTGAAATAGTTACACTAAGATAGTCTGATCAGCAGCCTATCAGGGACCTATTTTGGTGATAACACAACACATGTACACTCAAGACTAGTCTACAACTTTTGTTACACTACCTTGGAATCTCCACCTCAACTGGGTAACTCAAATTCTCTGCATGCACTATCTATTTTGGGTTGATTTATCAATTAACTGGATGATCACTGAGTTTGAATGAAGTCCCACTACTTAACTAACCTTCCACTAGTTCCTCCAAAAGTTGGAACTAGTTTAATTGAAAATAGCCTAAGATAACTGACCTTGATTGCTACAAATTAGGAATCACACATGCATAAATGAACTCTAACTCATCCAAATTGAATTTACAGAGTAAACTAGGTGACACAAGCCATGTCACACAAGTTAACATCATCCAAGTTATTTGTTGATGTGGAAATTCAAGTTTTCTTAATTTAATCAAGGCAAAATCAAATTGAGAATTTCTTGTTGCATTTTTCAACACTCCTACTTAGAAAGAAAGGGATTATCAACCACCCTTGTCCTGCAGCTGTGGAACTCAAACTTACCTCTTGACAAGGCCTTTGTAAAAATGTCAGCATTTTGTTCCTCTGTCGGAATTTAGTACAACAACATTATCCGCTTCTACACATAATCCTGTAGATGGTGATATCGAATATTTATATGGTTGGATTGATTGTGAAAAATAATATTTTTCAGAGAGATTGATGCAATTCTGATTATCACAGTAGATCATAGTTGGATCCATCATCTGACAAAATAATCCAACAAGTATCTTTCTCATCCAGATCGCCTCACATGCTGCTTGACTGGCAACCATGTATTATGCTTCTATCAAGTTGAGTGCCATAAATATTTACTTCTTGTTGTACCAAGAAAACACTAGGACCCAACACTAAAAATTTCACTTGATTTACTCTTTCAATCTGATGGATTTCCTACCCAATCTGCATCTATCAAGCCACATAGCTTCACTCCCTCTATCCTTCTATACCAAAGTCCAAACTAGGTAGTGCCTATGAGGTGTCATAGAACATGCTTAGCTTCCTTCCAAAATAATTTGCTTGGCCTAACCATAGGTTGGATCAATTGGTTGACTACATAGCACATATCTCATCGTGTGTTCACAAGGTACATTAATGAACCTGCCAATTACTGGAAAATAGTAGCATCCACTTCCTCACCTGAGGTGGCATCCTTTTTCCTCTAGTTGGTCGCTAGAGGTGTCTCCGTGGGTTTGTAACTATCCATGCAGAACCTCTATAGTATCTCGTTGGCATACTTTCCCTAATAGATAAAAAATTCCCCATCACCTTTCCATACTTCCAATATGAGGAAGTGGTGCATGAGACCCATGTCCTTCATTTTAAACTCTCTTGCAAGGTCCTCCTTGCAAGATCTAATCAACTGCACATCACCAGTTAAAATCAAGTCATCAACACATAATATAATAATAAAAAATTTACCTTCTACCAAGATATGATAGATGTTTTCATCTGCTTCAGTTTTGGTGAAGCCCAAACCGACGAGATAGCTACTGATCATGGTGTACCAAGAATGGGGTGCTTACTTGAGACCGTACAACACTCACTTGAGTATGCACACATGAGTCTCCCAATCAAAAGTCTCGAAGCCTTCTGGTTGCTTGATATTCACCTTCTCCTCAATAACTCCATTGAGGAATGTTTTTTTACATCCATCTAGTGGATCTTCCACCCCATCTGTGCAGCCAAAGCAAGAATTAATCTGATGGATGAGTACCTTGTTATAGGAGCAAATGCCTCCTTGTAGTCAATCCCCTCAACTTGAGAGTACTCCTTGGCCAAAATTATGGCCTTTTACTTTTCTATGCTTCCATCTGCTACATGCTTTACCTTGAAGATCCATGTTGAACCCACAACTAATTTATCTGTTGATCTTGGGACCACTTCCCAAACACTGTTATTTACAATGGATTTGTATTCCTCCACAATTGCATCAACCCATACATGTTTCTCTACTTCTTCCTCAAAAGAGGATGGCTTAGTCTCTATAAGCTTAATCATTAGAGCCATGTAGCCAATGTATCAACCTGGTGACCTTATCTGTCTGTATTAATTTGAAGGAGAACCCACTTTTTTTCTCGCATCTTGCACAAGTCTCTTAGCTTCCTTCATCCTTTTTGTTCCTTCTATGGATGGTTCTACTTCAGTGGTTGTCTCCACTATCTGCTCCTTAATTTGGGGCTACTGCAAAACTTCCCGAGGCTCCTCCTTTGGTGCTAAAAACTCCTCTTCTGTTGGGTTCTGAAGCTCCCTCTCAACAGAGCACTGCATCACTTTGTCTTCATCAAATTTTACATCCCTTCACACAACTGTCATTCTGAGGGATGGAAAGTACACACAATAGTTGTGGGGAGTTTTTGTGTAACCCAAAAATACCCAAAATTCTGCTATCAGCTCTAACTTCTTCCTTTATTCTTTAGAGACATGTCAGTAAGCATAGGCTCCAAAAATCCTAAAGTGTGATACATATGAATTTCTCCATGAGAAAGCCTCCTCAAGTGTAATTATGCCAAGAATCTGATGAGGATTTTGGTTTTGCAAATAGAATTTCGTGTTGCATGCCTCAACCCACAAATGCAAAGGTAGGCCTTGATCATGCAACATCGACCTTGCTGCTCCCATAATGCTACTATTCTTCCTCTCAGCCACCCCATTCTGTTGTGGGTTGTGGGGTGTTGTCAATTATCATCAAATGCCTTCTTTTGCACATAATTTTTTAAATTCATTTGACACTTACTCACCTCCATTATCAGTCCTTAGAGCCTTCACCTTCTTGCTTGTTTCTTTATTAACCAGTGCCTTGAATTCTACAAACTTGGACAATGTATCATCTTTCTTCTGCATGAAGAAGATCCAACACTTCTGTGAGAAGTCAAAAATAAAAATGAGAAAATATGTGTGCCTAGAAGTGGAGGCTATCGAGAAAGGTCCACAAACATCATAATGGATCCTTTCAAGGACTACATATCCCGTTCTATCCCGATCATGGAATGTGGATTTTGCGTACTTCCCTAAGGTACATCCTTTGCATACATCCTACTGCTCAAGTGCTCCTTTAGGGAGGTTTGTGGTTATTTGTTGCATGATCTTCAAAGAACCATGATGCAAATGTCCAATTCCTCTATGCCAAAGTTCACCGACATTAAAAATCTCCACCTTCTTTGCATTTGTGCTCAATGCAGAACAATCATCCACATTTAACTTGTATAGGTTCTTCACAATAACCCCAATCCACTTCACTCGTCCTGCGCCTATGTGTCTCAAGAATGCCTTTCCTTTGCTCAAGATCACATCATAACCATGATCTTCCAAGATTGCAACAGAGGCAAGATTTTTCTTTAGGCCCAGAACGAACATGAAATCCTTGAGCTTGAGGGGGGAACCTGATTCCCTCTAAAATGTGATTGTACTAATCCCAGTCGCACTATACCTTCCTTCGTCCCCCATCTTGATTTGAATTTGCAAATATTTTTCTTCCAGGTCACTGAAATAGTCTTTATTCCCTGTCATGTGGAACAATGCACCTCAGTCCAAGTACCACATGCTCCCCATCACTATGCTGACCCATGCATGCAATGTGGGTAAAGTCAAGCTCGAACTGTGAAGATAAGGCTTCACTTGTTGCTCCTCTTGAGATCTTCTTGCTTGCCTTCTTATGTGGACACTTCGTGGAATAGTGCTCAAATTCGTGACAATGGAAACATTTATTTTTTGACAAATATTTCTTCTTTCCCCTTTGATTAGATTCTAGTTTGGTTTGGGATTTATTCCCTTTTCCCTTCTTTGCCTTTCTAGCCAATACAATTTTTTCTTCATCCTCACCCTTGGATGAAGTCCCATCTCTGGTATTCTGCCTTACTTCCTCCTGTACCAAATCAGACCATAAGAACTCCCAATTCGGTAGTTTTGTTAAACATACATGGAATGTAAACAACTAATGTAAATGATAAGCATTAGATTTCATATATTATTGACATGATATATATTTATAGTACATGGAGTGACCGTTGGATTCATATTCCAAGAGGTCTCAAACTTCAGTGGTTTCTCACATTCCACACCAACCCATAGAGGATTAGGTGTCCGACATTCCCCCCCTTAATCTGAGTATTAAACAATCTTGCAGTTGGGCTACCCCTTTTGATCATACCCATGGGACTAACGTGTGATTTGTTCAGAGCATGGACCTCCTGCTCCTAGCATCTCTATGTTTATATGGTGATCATATTTGAAGCAATGAAAACTTTTGTTGGTTAGCTATTAGTTCTTTGTCTAATCAAAATTTTCGGTGTCGCAATGACTGCCATGGTGACCAGTAGCAAGGCAAGTTCTTAATTAATGAATATATCAGAAGGACTTGGATCAACACACAAGGATTCAACAGAGTTCAACCAACACTCTAGCAGATAGCCATGTGGGTATGCGGGCTACAATGTTATGTGTATAAGTGATGCATAGATGCCAGGGCCTTCAAGTGGACGGAGCATCAGAAAGCATATCGTTAGAATAGACAGAGTGTAAAAAAGGAGTTACTAAGGCAAAGAATGTAGAAAAAATATAGATGATAGGATATTCATCAAATTCGAGTTACTAAGGAAGAGAATGTAGCTAAAATATAGTTGATAGGGTATTCATCAAATGCAGGACTCATAACCGAACTTTCATGCACATAGAAACCACAAAATCAATGGCTCAAAATGAAGTAGGGCAGGAGATCGCCCACTCTGATACCATGTTAAACATACATGGAATGTAAAAAACTAATGTAAATGATAAGAATTATATTTCATACATTATTGGCATGATATATATTTATAGTACATGGAGTGACCCTTTGATTCATATTCCAAGTGGTCTCTTGGACTCCAGTGGCTATTCACATTCCACACCAACCCATAGAGGATTAGGTGTCCAATAAGTTTCTCCCTCCCATTCACCAAAATCTTGATAGCTATGCTATCTCTTGGGAAGGCCCAAAAGGGATAGGCTTACTAGGTCTTCTTTAGGGACATTAACATTGACCCCACCAAGTTCATCACAAAATGATGTAAACTTGCTTAGATACTGCAAAATTATGTCATTATTCTACATCTTGATACTTCGAAGTTTATCCTTGAGCGACAACTCCTTCTGGTCACTACTATTTTTGAACAATATTTTTAGTGCTTTCCACATCATGAACACAGTTTCTTTTCCATGGAGATTTGAGACAATATGATCCCGTACTCCCTCCAGGATTATTCTCCTAGCCATGGCTACATATTTATTCCACTGTGCAAGGTTCTGGGCATTAGATGTTTGAGGTTTTTCAACATATGTCTTGATGTATTATAGAAATCCATTTTCATCCAATACCGCCTCCATGCGATCCTTCCATGCAACAAAATTAGAGATTCCTTCCAAGGCACTCTAGCCTTAGTCCATTGAAGGCCATCTTCTTAGCTCTGAAGAAATCTATGGAGCGCTTGGAAGGTATGCTTTTGACAAGCAATCTAGTGGTTTTTCAATAATAATTGTAGCCTTTTCTGCATTATGAATTCAAAGAAGACAAAGGATTTTGATAAAATGTGCAAGAATAGACAAAGGAAGCTCAAGTGCTAATAATTGACGTTTTTCTATGTAGGAAGACGTGGAAGCAAGGAGTTGCCGTCCAAAAGCGAGAAGCAGAGGAAAAATAATTGTTGTCCCTCTAGCGGGGAACCAGATGCGAACAAGATCAAGCAAAATCAGAGCTGAATAGTTCAAGAAAAGAATGTGGGATACCGAGTCGGCGAACGCGAGAAAGAAAAGAGAAGGATTAAACGATTGGCGAATCCCTCAGGATCTTCGATCCTGAGGGATCACTGCTTTACTTATCTTTGATTATCTAGATACCTCCGTCATTAATTTTATATAAAGGCACAATGTCATTGAGCAAGGGGACGACTGTTTTATAATTCTAAGTTTCAGAACAAACTTTGATCATTGAGTCTCACTGAGACCTGATTTTGTTATACTCTGTTTGATGCGATTAATATAAAAGGCTTAGTGTTTATTTCGCCTCTGCATCTGGAGTAACCTAAGGCGGTGTACCATTGGTAGCTAAGGGCCCAGCTCCGAAGGACACTTGCTTTTGTATCATTATACGGTGATTTGCGTGTGGTTTGTTTATCTTTATTATTTAGTAATCTGATACATCTTTCATATGATATGCTATGCTCTGTTATAATCAATATCTGAATGATTTCTCCATATAATGTCTCTGCACTGTACAATTTGATCTATTCAAGGTTGAATTGCATCTTTAATCAACTATTTCTGTAACAGAGTGTTGGTATGAATGTTAGTGTCATTGGATCCATGTGAAATCATATTTGTGGGACTTGAAAGTAGCGTTACTCTGTTTAGAAACATAGTTATATCATTCATCATTCTCAGATTGCTATATTAGTATAGAACATGTACATACGGGTGATGGTTGCTGTTCCATAATTCGTCAAGGATTGTTGTTCCATTTTATTACTGTTGTTCCATTTTATTATTGTTGTTCCATTTTACTGTTGTTCCATTTACTGTTGTTCCATTTCCATTTTGCTGTTCCATTTTACTTTCTGTCGTTTCATTTACCTGCCTTTGTAGTTTTGGTGTGAGAGAAGGTCTAAGGTTGTAGTGAGCCCCAGCAAGACGCTGCTTAGCTCCCAGACCTATAATTCCATGCTCTAATTCCCTTTCTTTATCAGTTTCTAGAGGGATGGGTTATTGCTTCCGTACCCTTGACTGATCAACTGTCTTGTGTGATTCTATCTTTTAGGTTAGTTTAGTTATAGCTTAGCATCTGTTTTCTTTTGAATCTTTTGAATGCTATACTACTAAGCATTACTCGGACAAATAGCCTCGGATTGAGCTACTCTTTGCAATAACAAAACGTTCCCGGATTGACTTATTAATGTGGAATAATTAGAGGTGTGAGAGACCCTAGTTATAGCTCTACATTTTGGCACCGTTGCCGGGGAAGGAGTATAGCCATTTCCCTTTACAGAGTAATGCGCAAATCTGCTAAGGGGGAGTTGGATCTTAAAAACGGAAGGTAAGAACCTGCGTACAGAGCATGTAAAAGCCCCGCTCCACCGTCCGCTCTCTTAGCAGAATTGCTGATTGATAGGATTTAGTAGTTTTTAGAGTGCATGACTAAGAAGAAAAAGCTAGAAAAGAATATCAAACCTCCAACCAAACCTGAAAAAGCCAAAGGACTGGTGACCCTTGACCGAATAACCTTCATAGACGAAATCTATAAGAAAACTGAATCTCAGCCGTCAGTAGGCCTCAGAAAGATTAATGCTAAACCGCCTACTAGTTCCCTTCAGGCTACAGCATCACCATCTAGAGCCTTCGCTGAGGTGCATAGTCAGACTGATGAACAAGACTTTCAAGAAATTGAAAATTCTGTGTCAGAACGACTGCAGGAAGGGAATTTAAGCAACCTTTGTGAAGGAGAAGGGGAAACGGAGGAAATAGAGGAACCAAGGTCTCCTTCTAGGATAATCCAATTGTTAAACAACCCAGATAAGCGGAGTGCGGCCAAAGTTAATATTGAAGGCACCCCATTCCCTCAGATAGAAATCCCAGATAAGGGAAGTGTCATTAAAACAGTCCCTGCCAAGGCCGTCCCTTCTGAACCTAGGAACACCCTCCTAGAAATTTTGGAAGGTTATTGGAACATATTTGATCCTATGGCTCAGAATCAGCCAAATACTCAAACTTCTACATTGCAATATCCTATAGTAGATTCTGCTGTAAATGCACCCATGAAAGAAATCCCTCTTCAACACATCCCGACGTTTCATGGACTTACATCAGAGGACCCCAATGCATTCTTATTTGAATTCGATGTGCTATGTAGAGGGTACGATTACACCACTGACCCCCAGAAATTAAAGTTGTTCCCCTCCACTTTGAAAGGAGCAGCTCTGAGATGGTTTATGGGTTCAGGTGGTGGAGTCATAAATAACTGGGAGCAAATGAAAGAATCCTTTCTCAAGAAATATCAGGATTACTATAGGTCGAGAGAACTAAAAGATGAAATTTTCCAAATGACGGCCAGACCAAATGAAACTTTAGACGAATACGTAGAATGTTTCTAGTATAATTTACAGAGATCCCCCTATGCATCACTACTTCTGCTTGATAATGTGTTGAAAACTGCATTGATTAGAGGTATGAAAGAACAGTGGATTGAAACATTGAATATTATGGGAAAAGGGGATATTTACCAAGAGAATTTTGCTGACATCATTAATTTATGCATCAGGAGTTCAAGAGGCAGCACAAGGATAAAACCAACAGAATATGATCAGTTTGTTAGAGATAACAAAATGTCAACAGAAGGAGTAAAACGTGTAGAACTAAGGGATTTATTAGAAAATTTTAAAACTGATATTCTGGGGACATTAACTACACAGCTTGATATTGTGCAGGCTAAGCAAAAATAGATGGAGGCGGAACAGAATCTGACAATTTTCTGCCCCCGATGCAGAAGAAAACATAGCCACAAGGAATGTCCACTAGATACAGTTCAAGCATGTGCTATCTGTACAAAAGATCACCTTACTGAGAGTTGTGCCTCACTTCCTGGATTGAAGGCAGTATACAAGGAAGTAGAAGAAGAACCAGAGCCAGCATACTTTGTTAACCAATGTCGCCAATGGCAACCCAGGCAATCTGGTATGTTTTCGGACCCAACTTCTTCTTTCTAGCCTCCGCAGTATAACGCTCAACAATATGGTATGTGGAAAAACCAATCTACATCCCCATTTCCGAACTAGTCATCACAGCCGTTTCCTTCTCCAAATCCATGGATGAATCAAATAGGCCAATTCGGCTGGCCAAATTTTCCTTACACCCCACCATATTGGCAGAATAACTCATATCCTCCACAATGGATTCCCCCTACTTCACAAGGTTCACCCTGGCAGACAAATTGGCCAAGATTGACATATCAGTCAACAGGAACTATTCCACTCCCTCAACCGACTCTGCCAGCCTTACAACAAAACCCCCAGTCTAATCTGAGACCCCAACTCCTAGCCCAACCCAATCCAAATCCTAATAATAGACCGGTCCAATCCCTCCAAATTATAGAAACATCAGAAATCGGACTTGACCTAAGGGAGTGCAATGATCTTCAGTTACGATCTAGACGCATAATAGAAACAGAGGGAGACAAAACAGTTCACATTGAAGATCAGTTACCAATAGAACAACCGCCACAACAAGAGGGTGTAAATAAAGAATAGACCCATCAACAAGCAAGTACATCCTCTCCTCCTTTCCCGGAGCGATTAGTCATACCACGACCAGTACAATATCCAGACTTTGACATTCTGGGAGAGTTACAAAACCTGTACATAAAAATTCCATTCCTCCAAGCCATTCAATACATTCCTATATACGCAAAAACTATAAAAGGACTGTGCCTAAAAAAATCAAGGAGGAATACAACCACTAACCCAAGAGTCCAAGTAGTCGACACCTTATCTGACTTATTATCAGGAAAAGAGACACCTATCAAATACGAAGATCCCGGAAATCCAACTGTAACTGTCCAAATCTATGGTCAAACCCTGACTAACGCTTTAGTTGATCTAGGAGCTGCAATCAATATTTTGACAACCTCTACCTGCCAAAAGCTTGGCATTACGTCAGTAGAACCTACTTCTACTTTGTTAGAATTGGCAGACCGATCTGTAGTTCGATTGGAAGGTACTCTATATGATGTCATGGTTTTTGTAGATTCCTGGGAATATCCAACCGATTTCCTGATAATTAATCCAAAAACCCGACTGGATGGACATCCGCTAATACTAGGAAGACCTTGGCTTGCTACTGTCGATGCCTACATCGGTTGTCAGCAGGGAAACATGACCATAACTAAAGGACCAGGCATTAAAAATCTAGTTCTATATCCTCCAGCACAGCCAAGCCTTCCAATGATCAAAACTAATCATTATACTGTGTCATACTTTACTAACAATATCAGATCCCCATTGAATGTACAGAAGGCTTTAGATTTTAAGGACCAAACAGAAGATGATGCCATCAATAATTTCATTATTTAAACTGAATCTAGATCTCACACACAGCGTTTTATGATAGAAGCAGCGTTTGATAGTGAGCTAGAAGAAGACCCTTTAAAAGATGCACATGACCAAACAATACCAGTGACTGTTGTTGCCAATAGTAAAGTAGTGGAAATCGAACCTGGTAAGACTCTAAATATCAACGCCAACCTTACACCAGATCAAGAAACAAAGCTTGTTAATCTGTTACGAAAATATCAGGGAGCATTTGCCTGGGATTACCCTGACATTAAAGGGATTGATCCTCAATTATGCACCCACCACATCTATATAGAAAAAGATGCACGACCTGTTCGTCAGCCGCAAAGAAGACTCAACCCCCATCTAAAAGAGGTAGTAAAAGTCGAACTTCAAAAACTCTTAGATGTTAATTTTATCTATCCCATCTCCGACAGTAAATGGGTCTCTCCTCTGGTGGTGGTACCCAAGAAAAACGGAAAATGGAGGATTTGCGTGGATTTTAGGGAGTTAAATAAAGCCACACAGAAGGATCACTTCCCCCTCCCATTTATAGATCAAGTATTGGATACTTTGGCAGGAAGGAATTTTTTTTCTTTTCTGGATGGCTTCAACAGATATAACCAAATCCAAATTGCCCCTGAAGACCAGGATAAAACTACCTT
>APFE031134807.1:0-12868 GCA_000404065.3 Pinus taeda
GACCAAGCTTTGGAGCTAGCTAGCAACAATTTCCAGCTACACTGAACACTCCAATGAATTGACATGTGTGGAATCACAGACTAACTTTCATATTATCTTCTCAATCATTCCTTGGATTCTTGCATTTATGAAATTTCTAAGCTTTAGAACAATCTTCCCTTACCCTATCGACCCTAGGCTTCCAAGAGAACTTGAGAGGTTCTTTTGTTTGTCCTACAGAGCACAAATCCATATAGTACTACTTTCCTTACCTCTACAAGGACTTACAGCATCAACATTTGGGACTTATGCTCATGGATTTTTTTACAGTTGTTAGGCAAAGCCTTTAATGTTTGAAGTGAGAGATAATGTTTGGGCTAGACAATCGAGGCATGTTCACTAGAGCTTTCATATTTTTCCAATTCTTGGGAAATTTTCCTCCTCTTAGTTATCAATTTGTTTGATAATTTCTCTAGTAGAGGCTATGTTGGTTCTTTTGTTAAGGTAGCAGTGTGGCCCTCAGCTATTACACTTACCTTTACAGAGATTATTGGGAAGAGAGGGCTTGAACTCTTTCATGTATTGTCGTCGATGTTTGTGGGTAAGACTCCTCGAATTTGTAGCTCTACTACAGTAGTTTTCACTATTTCTCTCCATCAATTTATGAATTGTGCCTTTCCATCCAGGTAAGGTTGTGTTCTTATGAAACTCTGTGCAGTTTGGGTTGGTATCGACCGGAGTATTCCTTCCTCTATTGGGTACTATAGTTCCTTGGGGACCAGATGGGTGGAGAGTTAGATTGGACGCCTATTGCCTTTCAGGATGGGTGTGGATGGTAGTTGTTTTAGTAATGGAAAGTTGATTAAGAGAGGGAAAGTTTCAAATAGGGCCTCTCTCATGCATTGCTATCTCAGCATTAGACTTGGGCACACCAACAAGGTGTGAAAAATTTAGAAGTACATGAACGGGGTGTTGGGCACTGGTTTTGTATAGTCAAAGCGATACCTTGGAGGCTATGCAATGACAACATGGTCATGTGCGGCAAGGTGGCAGACCGAGGGGACTTGTAGCAAAACATAAGGAAAAACTATGAGATTTAGGCGAGGTATTAGATCATCAGATTATTTGTTCTCCAGGAAGAATAGAATTGGCCCCTCCTTTTAACCCTTTGGAAAGCCATCTTTAGCAGGTGACTCAACGTCTAGAACAACTTACATGAGACGAACATGATGACTATAATGGAATTGTAGGATTTATGAATGATCTTCAACACAATTCATGGCACATGATGGACTGCCTAGTAGCTTTTCCTTGGGGCCAGAAAAGAATTAATGAGCGACTGAATCATTTGGAAGGTAGAATGGAACACATAGAGGGACATGTTCACGAGGATTTTCGTCCTCCCCCGCCACTAGGAACAACTCAGACAATCTTGAATCGGGAAACATCTGAGATAAGGGATGAAAATTGGATGTATATTGGTTCTTGGTACTTTTGGTCTATCTCTACGTGGTCTATTAGTTTACTTTTGTTGCTGACTATGTTCTTATGCTTTTATCTAGCTAATAATTTGTAGGATGAGGCCAAAGCATTTTTGTTAAAAGTATCAAATGTTCAATGACTTGAATTACAGAAATAGATTCAAAATCATATTTAATGATAATATATTAAATTTATATATAAATTCATTTAGTTTTTAAGTTATCATTTATTTTATAAAATATAATTTTTATTACTTCTTATTATTTTAATATGTTAATCATAAATAGTTTTAATATTATAACTTTAATATTATTTTTAAGTTAAAATGATTTCATGAAGAGCTATATCATTATTTTTCTTCCCACCAAATGTATCATTTCACTCCAACTTCTTAGAAAAAAGTATTACTTTTCATATAAATTGATGTTGGCAATAACATATAATTTAACTTATACTACATACATTGGACCATCAATGCAACTAAAGTAATTGTATTCTTTTGTGCATTAAATTGATATAGACTTATTTGGTTGTTGGAATTTTCCTTTGATATTAACATATTTAAATTGTAGTGCCTTGTTTTTCTATTTTAGAGGTACAAATCTTGGTACCTCTTTTTTTGCATCTTCACATTATTTTTAGATTTCAAGGTTAGTAAGATTTTCATAATATTTTTATAATTTCGCTAATTATTTTTATTTACAACTATTGATTCATATTTACTTATGTAATAATGGTTATCAATTTCAAAAGCTATGTGAATTCGTAGAGATGAAGATAAAGTTGACTATGAAGATGTTTAATGAGAAAAGTCAAATGTTACGATGTTTGCAATTACTTACATAAGATGTCACGTGGTTTGTAACATATTTCCTTGAAATTCAATAATATCATAGTTTTAATAAAAATAAATAAATGTTATAGTTTTTGATTTTAAATAATTTGTTAAATTTAAAAATAATCATAAAATTTATAAATATTTTATTGTTTAGAGAGAATTCTAAATCTTTAAACGTTTTATAAGTTTTACATTTTAAATGCATTAATATGCAAATGTCTATCAAATCTTTTATTAATTTGTAAAATTGCGTAAACAAATATTTGAATTGTGTGTAACTTATTTTTATTAGATTCTAAATGTTTGATTCCTTAGTTTTTTTTTTAAATGGGGTTTTTCAATCTATTTCACGCCAAATACTTTTATTTAATTTAAAATTTACATTTAAAGATATGTTATTTTAAATATTTATTTGGTTAAACTATGTTATATTTTTTCCAAAAAACTATAAAGGTCTATAAGTTTTTAAATTTTCATATTAACTTTATTATATAAATTCATTTGGTTTTAATTATAAATTATTTTATAAATATTTATTATTATATAATATTCTTATATATAATTTTATATCTTATATATATATATATGATAAACGTTTATAATTTTAATGTGTTAAATCATAAATTAATTTTAATATTTTAACTTAATATTATTTTAAAGTTGAAATAATTTCATGTGTGTGGAAGAAAGTTTGTGTTTCTTGCTTTGCACATGCATTCTCTTCATACACTCATTCTCCCACACATACCCCTCTATTACACATATATTCTGGACACAACCCAACTCCATACACATGTTGTTCCACATAGCTACTTCTGCACTTAAATCTTTTCTTAAAAAATATTCACTTAAAAAAAACATTTTGTATATAGATTTTGTTAAAGTTTTCAACTACATAAGCTTTTAATTTATTTTTTTTTTATATTAATTTTTCATATAAATCATTTAAGTTTTCAATATATAAATTTTATTTTAAAAAAAAAAGTAATCTTTTATATAAATATTCTTATATATGATTTTTATAACTTTGGTATTTTTTTTAATAATTTTAATACGATAAATCATAAAATAATTTTAATATTTTAAATTATTATTAGTTTAAATTTAAAATAATTCTAGGCTTGGAAGAATGTTTGTGTTCTTTGTTTTGCACACACAAGTCTTCTACACATACCCCTTCTTCCACACATCCCTCATTCTACACACATCTCTGACTACATACACTTGTTGTTCCACACAATTACTCACTTTAAAAAACATTTTGTATATAGGTTTACGTAAATATATCATCATTGATATATTTGACTTTTAACTCAAAACCTTTTTCTTCCCAAAAAAAATTATAATTCCACTGCAATTTCTTACAAAAAAAAGGTATTTTTTTCATATAGATTGATGTTGGTAATCACACATAATTTAACTTATTTTATATGCATTGCACCATCAATGAAATTCAAATAATTGTATTTCTTTGTGCATTAAATTGATATAGATGTATTTGGTTGTTATAATATTATGTTGCTTTTAATGTACTTAAATTCTATTGTATCACTTTTCCAATCTATAGGCACAAATCCTAGTACCTTATTTTTGCATCTTCATACTATTTTTAGACTTTAAGCCTAACAACATTTTCAAAATATTTTTATAATTTTTCCAAGTGCCCCTATTTACAATTATTGATTCCATATATATGTACACTTCATGTAATAATGGTTATCAATTCTTTTCGGATTAAAAGCCATGTGAATTCAAAAGGCATGTGATTTTGTATAGAAGACAAAGTACATTTTGAAGTTGTTCAATGGGAAAAGTAAAATATTCTCCAACTTGCAATTATTTAGGTAAGATGTTACATCATTTGCAGTATATTATCAAATCTCCGGATTCATGATAGAGCGATATGTAATTTTGGATAATATTGTAACTAATAGATTATATGTGGCACAAGCATATATTTTTAGTTATATCCTCATAAACAAATATAGTTATAATCAGGGTTTACATTTCGTAAACTTCATATTTGAAAATATCCCTAACTTAAATTTTTAAAAGAAACTTGGACATGCATGTGATGAGTCAATGACACATGGTTTGATGGAAATGAATATTTTGTCATTGAAATTTTTAAATTCAATTTGAATCTTGACATAAATTCTAACATGTTAGTTGTTGTAGACGCAGGTTATATTTCTTGGTCAAATGAATCAAACATGGGTGATAGGGTTGTACGAATGGATGGAACTACATGGGAGAGGTGGGATAGTGTCCCTAATTTCACCCGCTAGCACTCCTGCCATGACTTGGGTTGGAAGGGTTGGAACATCTTCGCCTTAAATATCATGATGTTGTGGGGTCATGTCCCAAATTTGGGTCGCTCATGAGGATTTTATTGAGGGGCACACATCAAAGCAGATTCCTTGATCCCCCACACCATTAGTCTCACTATAGTGGACAACACAAGAGATGACAATGGTTTCTATAGTTGCACCTAGAATTTCTCCTCATAGCCACTAGATGCTTGAAGGGCAAGTGACGTGGCACCTTTGGAACTTCAAGGGAAGTTCTTGAAGTGCATGACCAACTTGGCACCCTTGGAACTTCGAAGGGAAGTTCTTGAAAGGCACGACCAACTTGGCACAATTGGCATAAAAAAGAAACTACTAAATATAATCAAGATATGTAAATCCTACCGGTTCACATCAGGTGGTAAATATTTTAGAACTAGACCAATTAAATCAAGAATAAAACTTGGGGTAAAGTGAAAATAGGAAGACATAAATATATTGTACCTTGAGAAATCTACCATTCCCATGTTGGAAAATGTTAGGTAGATAATGTACATAAGTACTTTATTAGGTAAAAGGGCAGTAGGGACATAGAGCTAATTATAAAAATTAATCCTAAAATAGTAAAGTTCATTAAGAGAAGAGGGTGGTGAATTAAAATAATATTAATAAAATAAATTAGAGAAATTTAGAGAAGCTTTATGTGGAAAGAGACAACATAAAAATATCCATATAAGAGGCAAATTGAAATAAATGAGGAGGTAGTTAGGGGACCAAACATGAGAAATTGACTTCAGTAATGAACACAAATTAAGGAGTAGAAAAGAGAGATCAACAAACATTGACTAGGAGAAAAAATAGGGAGTCTTGTTGGGGTGAGGAAAAATATGATTTTTGAATTAAAATTTAAGTAAATAATTTTGGAGAGCCTTGGTGAGAGGGTGACACATGGGTGGGTGAATAATCAAACTTTTGGATTAATAAAAATGATTATTTATGCATGAAGTGTCAAGTGTCACCTATGAAGCCTCCTATAAAATAAGGGGCAAGCCATGGGAGAAGGGACTTTTGCTTATCCTATGCTTGGGTGGATGTGATTATGTCATTGTGAGTGGCTAGGAGCTATATTTGAGTTTGGAGAGGTAGAGGACTTTAGAGAGGGGACTCTTGAGCCAAGGAGTGCTCACTTTTATCAGCTAGCACACTTACTCCATTATACAACCCCATTACAATTCAGGGGGTCCGCGAGGAAGAAGAGTACCCAAGGATTAGGTTGGGAGGTCAATCGATGGGTTTCTACAATCAATCAAAGCACATCAACACTTCACTTGGAGGTGAACCACAACAAGGAAGTGCAAGTAGCAGCAAGGCCAAGATCAAATCTCCTTTCCGAGTGAACTATATCTATGATATTTATGATGTTCTATTATATGATTTTGGTTTTCTTAAAGTTAATAGAATGTAAAACAAATGATTTGTGGAACATAGTGTAATTCTTGGGTGTTTGATGTAAATGCTTTAATATTTCTAAATTTCCAATATTTATCTACTTATAATTGTATCCCTATATATATTATATTATATATATTATATTATAAAGGTGGTCTTCATCATGTAGTGATGACACTACAAATAAGTTTTATTTTAACACAGTGACTATTAATTATATACTACAAATACTAATTTATTATATATTTTAAAAAAGCACAATTTACCTAAAATTTATTAATTCAAATTGATTTTTAATAACTCCTACAATAATTAAATAATCAACCATAATAAATTAAATAAAAACTAAATAAATACATAATAAATGAATAAAAAATAATCAATTTTTTCCATGTCTTCGATTTATTATAATATATTAATATATATATAATTTTGATTAAATAATGTATTATATAGTGAAACATTTTTTATTAAATATATTAATATTTACTTTTCTGAAGTTTTTGGTAAACTAATCTCTTATGATACAATTAATTTGCTCACTATTTTTTAATGACCTTTTTACAGATATTTAATATTGTTTAATATTGGTCAATATAGTAAAGTTTCGTTGGTCCATTAAATTTCAAAGAAACATCAAGTGCGGGGTCAATTTCACCACTGAAAATCTACAGTGAAGTTTCACCATGAAAGAAACTTGTTCCATAATGAAATTAATGTAAAATTAAAATATTTGTCAATGGAAATGCCTTTGATGTCAATTATCCTAC
This sequence comes from Pinus taeda, assembly GCA_000404065.3. NCBI lineage: Eukaryota > Viridiplantae > Streptophyta > Pinopsida > Pinales > Pinaceae > Pinus > Pinus taeda. The sequence continues at coordinate 6,807 of APFE031134807.1, forward strand.
AACGTCATCATTATCTTCAGTCAATAAAGTCAACACAAGATATGCTCTTCATCATTACCTTTAGTCAATAAAGTCAACATAATCATGAATGTATGCACTACTTTAAATTTGATCTTCAAATGATTAAAGTCAACCGAACCATGAACGATTGAGTTTAAACGGTTTAAATTTAATCACAAAAGGTGTATTGGACCATGAGAGGAAAATAGCTAAAATTTAATTGGAAATTTAAACTTATAAATTTATTATTTTATTTCAAATTTACAATATTTTTTATTTATTTTAATTTAATTTTAATAAAATAATGATAATTAATGATTTGATATATTATTTGCATTAATATTTAGATACCATAATAATTAACTTTTGTAAATTGGCGTGTAAGCGCATAAAATGTAAAGTGAATGTGACTATAAATATTTATTTTCAAATTTCTTGTTATTTACCAATGGTCATGTATTGGGGTGTTATAGTTCACTTAGGGGTTATAGTGGTAGTGGTTAGAATCACCCTTGTGTTAATAGTGGGATGACGCAATTCATCTAGGGACTATAATTGTAGCTATCGAAATCAACCCCATGCCAATATTAGGGTGATGGGGTTCACCTAAAAATCACATTTGTAACAAGAATATATTTTAAGGTATAACTATTTTTATATCAAAAATTTATAAAAAAACATTTCCATATTAAACATCTCTTCTACTATGTTGTGAATGTATCTTTTTCTTTGTTGTTAAGTGTACAATTTTTCTTTTTCTTACAAATATATATATGTATGGAAAAAAGTTAATAAAATAAATTTTATATATATAATATATATTATATATATATTATATTATATATATATATATATATACACACAAAGAGTTGTCTATCATATTTTTGAATAGACTATGATTTATTATATATTTTAATCACTTTTGATAGTTAAAGTTCATTGGTTCAAAATATATAGGTAACCTCTACCCACCTAATTAAAAAGAAAAGAAGTTAAAAAAAATTATAAAAACTATCTAAAAATAATAATAATAATAAATAAAAAATATGACAAAAGAAAAAGAATCATATTAAAAAAGAAAAAATACTTGCCCACTTGCTAAAAAGAAAAATTTAAAATGGAAATGAAAAGACAATATGCTTTATCCTATATTCATAAATGGAAAAATAGAAAAGAGAGCCATATACTTTATGCCATATTCATCTATGCAATCACACTCAAACCCATAAATGGAAATAAAGAGTTTGAGAGGCAAGAAAATGGGGAACAAAATCATATGATTTACTTTCAAATACATTGACACAATCACACTCATTTGGAGAAGACAAGAATATGCATCCACAAAATCATATTCACTTTTTGTACTCATGGACACAATCACACTCATTTGGAGAACACAATAATATGCATGCATAAAATCATATTCACATAATCACACCCACTTGGAGAAGACAATAATATGCATTCATAAAATCAGATTCACACAATCACATTCATTTGGAGAAAAAAATAACATATATTTATAAAATCCCACTTAACACAATCACACTCAATTGGAGAAAACGATAGCATGCATCTATAAAATCACATTCGCACAATCACACTCACTTGGTGAAGACAATAACATACATCCACAAAATCATATTCACATAATCACATTCACTTAGAGAAGACAATAATATGCATTCATTAAATCATATCCACACAATCACATTTATTTGGAGAAAACAATAACATGCATTTATAAAATCACACTTAACACAATAAAATCACACTTAACACAATCATATTCAATTAGAGAAAACAATAACAAACATCTATAAAATCACATCTACACAATCACGTTCACTTTAGAGAAGACAATATTATACATCCAGCAATAAAATCAGACTCAGTTAGAGAAGACAATAAAGTCCCACTCGATTGGAGAAGGAAATAGAAAAAAAAAAATTAATCAAATAATTTAAAGTTAGTGAGTACAATGTTTTAATAAAAATAGATTAATAGTGGTGTCAAAAGAAGCATCAAATTCAAGGTTTACCATGTTTTGTGTTACTTGATGTTGTAACTTGTTACCATGTTAATATAATGGTTATTCCAATGGATTTATTTTTGAGTTATGATTAATTGATTTACTTTTTATGTTTATGTTTATGTTTGATATCACTTAAGAATTTGCATAATTTTTATTGATGATTATTAAAAAATATTATTAATTCACCAAGGTGAATGTTATTAAAGTTATTAAAGGTAGTTAATTAACAGTTTAAAAGTAGTTGTAAATTTTTACAAATGGGTCTTTTATCAATCCACACAAAATTATAGTGTATATTTTACATAATTTGCACAATTGCCTCTTTATGATAGTTGCATAGATTTGTAGATAGTGATAGTTCCTTAACAAGCAGTGTAGCAAATCATGCAGATCATGTTAGTAGACAAGTACCAAGTTCGAATAGGTTAGTCTAAGGCTCTCGAACATGCAAGGATAAGTACTAAGATAGCCCAAGGCCTTTATCATGTCCCCCTCAAGCATGGGAAGCTCACAATGGGATCAAGTTTCATCCACACCATGAACCAATTCCTAAAAATCTTGAAGAAAGCCTATAAATATGAGCCTTGTGAAACAATTTGAGGGAAAGAAGAAAAGTGGTGTTATGCCACCTAAATCTTGTTAAAGTGCCTTCAAATTCTCAATCTCTTTGTATGCACCATTACTCTTGGTAAGATTTCTCTATTGAAAGAGCTTTCTCACTTCTTTATTTAGAGAGAGAGAGAGAACTAGCAAGGGAGATCAATTAGGACCTTCTTTCAGAGGATTGAAGAAGGCTCCACTATCCCAACATCATCCTCTTTAGTGTCTCATTTGCAGGCCACCATTTCCTTCCTCCGTTATTTATAAATAGTTTTTCCTCCCATTTATGTTGTGTTTCTTATATGTTTGTTCATTTGTACGTTAATTCCTTCATATTTGTGTTCAACAAAGTTTTATTTATGTTTCATGCTAACCACTAACCCTATTTGTAATGTTGTGTAGCATGCTACTACCTTAACAACAATTGTGATTTGAATCAACCATTTGACAAATACCATACTACAATGCCAACAATTAATAGTGTCCACCACCTTCCCTTTTCTTTTTACTACATATAAAAGTGACATTTAACATGTCTCAACTAAGTCCTCCTTCCTATATAATGTTCAAAATGCTTGCATATTAACATATGTTGGATCTTTATTGAACCCCTTTGAGCACCCCATCTCTCAAAAACAATGTGCAAATTGTTTGGTTACAAAACCTTAATCGATGCAAGGTGAGATAATCTGGTAGAATATGACAAAAGCAAAGTTGGAAAACTAATTTGATATGTAGTTCCATGCTCACTCTTATTAAAAAAACATGTATTTATAACTGGAGGTGGAACTATTCAAGTAGATATCCCTCTAAGAAGAGGAACATAAGATGTTCTAGGATAAATTTCCTATAATTGTGTATGAATGGGTGAAAGGAGTTACAAAACACACTTTCCATTAGTGGAATGTGTAGATTTCAACTGGAATATGGATAATTTGTTGAAGTTGTAGATTTTGAAGATGACATCATGTGTGCATAGATTGAAGGTGATGCAATTGAAGGTTATGCTTTAGATTTTTTCATAGAGTAACATAGATATTTAACAAAAGCACTATAAGTGTTAAAGAAAGGAACACATCAAAGGTTGATTGATGAAATTCCCACCTATATAAAAATGTTTCTCATATAATGAGGTCTGATTCTTAACCTTGTAGAGATGGAAGTGTAATCCACACATTGGGGAGTGCTGACAAAGGATGGAATGAAGGAAAACTTTATTTGTTTAGAATCCTAGGTTTAACTAATGGAGATTGGAAATGATGTACTGAGTGATCACGGAGAGCATTATCAAATATCTACAATAGCAAAAGAAGATTGTTGGTGAGATCAAATGGGAAGTGTCTACATAAGGAAGGAGTCTATCATGAGAGTACAATGTCGAGTCTATATCCAAAGTCTGATATGTTAAGAAGGTTGAATGAAGGATATTTTATCAACCATGTAGAGTACAAGAGATGTTAAATTGTAGGGCAAATTTGGGAAGAATTTCCTTTGATTTCCAAAGATGAAATTCAAAATTAACTAGCATAGATTTGCATTTTGAAAATATGAAATAAAGTTACTAAGTGTCTCTTGCCCTTAATATTCAAATTTTTCCTTGGAGGGAAAATCATTTTTTAATTTGAAATTTAAAATCACTTTGAAGGTCACCCTCATGTCGGCCTCCTCCAAGGCTCGTGTCCCTTCATCTACACCAATGACTATAAATACCCATTAGAGGTGATCCTAAAAAAGGATATGTGATATTTTATTTGGAAAATATCATATGGGTCTTGTGTGGCTTAGGTTATGTTTCTCCCATGGCTTGCCTCTTTTTATTTCTCACATAAGCATAAAACTTCTCTCTCTCAGATGGCACAAAACTTCTGCCTTTGGATGACACATTATGGTAACTTCACATGGCTCATTATGTTTATTTTAGATGGCACAATTTGTTAACTTTAGATGGTAATGTATATTGGCATCTCAGAATAGGCCTTACGCACATCACAGTTATGGCTCTTAAGAATTTGTCTCTCGCACTATTTGGATATGAACCTTGCTTTATGTTCTTTGTATGGATATTGACTTCACTCTCTATTCTTAGTATGTCTATGGGCCTCACTCTCTATTCTTCATATGTCTATGGATATTTCTCTTATGGTTTGGCACTCTCTTATGATTTAGCACTTGTGCATTGGCACTTGGCATTACTATACATTCAGTTACATTTGGCATTATGGTTGTATTATACAGTCAGTTACAATTGGCATCACTGTTGTATTATACATCCAGTTATGTTTGGCACTTGGCTTTACAGCTCTATTATATGGTATCATTGTTATGTTGGAACTTAGCATCTCATCAGTATTGGCATCTCAATGTATTAATATGGCATATATATTGGCATCACAGTGGTATACCATATCAGTTGTATGGTTGATCTTTGCAGTACACAAATTATCTTACAATAACATGGTTGACCTCTTGTATATGTATGGTGGCATCACAGTTGTGTGTATGAAAGCGCAATTTCTTCGTTAACACAATAGTGGTATGTTTGGCATTTCGATTCAATGATTTGTATGAAATCATTACATTCCAACAATAGTAATAATATTGATATACAACAACCCTAATATCAAGCATCCAAGGTTCTCAATGACACCATTGAGTAGAAGCATTCACAATGAATCTTGTTCATAAACGAAGTTGTGAATAAGATGTATAGGTTCTAGTCAGTCTGATGTATTGATGGACATTTGTAATTTGTACCTCTCTATTGAAATTTGAATGACAATCTAATAGAAAAAGAATAATTTGGAAGGTTTTTCCCCCTTGTAGGGTTTTTCCCTAGTCTCTGACCAAAATCATGGTGTCCCTATCTGTGCAATATTTTCTTCTTATGTTCCTTTTATTGGTCCATTGCATTGTTGATCATATCATTGTTCTTTGTATAAAATTTCTAATGATGTTTAAATGTTATGGGGTGAATGAAATATGAAAAATAATGAAATGAAATTATCTAAAGCAAAGAACAAAGTATCCCTAAGAGAAATTAACATGGTATCAAAGCTGGGTTGAAGAAAACTCATTGAAGATCACCCCTGTCAGGACATGTTATGAAACCAGCTTACAAAAAGATATAAAAGAGAGATCAACACCTTAGAATTCAGCTTCTTCAAGGGGGCAACCTCCTTTACATTACACAAATGAAAAATTCTTGGATGATTCAAATGACAAAACTTCCTTTCTATATATAGGAGTCTATGGAGTCACAATGTAACCCAACCGACCTAACAATAATAATATAAAGCCACAAAATAAACAATAGAGGGATTCTATGGGGCACAGTAATAAAAATATGGGTACAATAGGGGCTCAACAATATTAATAAGGGATACAACTACAATAGTAATGGGGTAATCACTAGTATTATAGGGACCTA